>JZKD02S1674610.1:449350-467054 GCA_000966675.3 Picea glauca | reverse complement strand
AAAAAAAAAAAAAAAAATCTAATTTTAAGGTTATCATCAAATTAAATACCAAATTAGTATATGAGACCTCTTTATTTATGAAATAAAAGGTCCTTTTCACACAACAATTTAAGTCTTAAAGTTTACCAATCCACAAATAAATTTTTATCCCTCATTATTTTTAATTATTTTGTAATAATTTTTGAAGTGTATAAATTCTTAAACTTATTTGAGACATCAGATAGATAAGTTAGCTTCCCTCTTAAAAAAGATATTATAATAATAATAATAATAATATATTTTTAAGGTCATGGCCAAGCGAGACATACATACCCTACATACCCTATCTCATTTTGGATTTGAACTTGTGACCTCTTAGGAGGAAACACATGTTCTTAACCATTAAAACTAGATAGACAAGCTAACTTCTCTCTTAAGAAAAACATTAAAACTAAAATAACAAAGGTGGATGTTGAAAATTTGAAAGGTTTTTACGTTCCCAAACTTAAGGCATACAAAAATGATAATACTACCTCACCAACATTAACATTAAAAATTGCTTGCTTTGGGTATAATGCAATACGTGTTACATGGGATGCCCTATAGGGAATATACTTTCCTTCTCCAAGGGAGAACACGTATAGGTTGCAATTTATGCTTTTATGAGAGTCAACCTACTTAACAACAATGGACTCCCAAGTGTCACCTCCAAGTTAGTCAACAAGGTTTGGTTCACACATTAAAGTGTCGAGCACATGCTCCTATCATGGTATTTAGTTTTATGTACATGTTCCCATCTATAGGCACAATGAAAATAGTTATTTAATTCTTTTTAAATTAGCTCAAGCTAGGGAAAAATATTGAGGATATTTTCTCACATCTATGAATGGTATTTTTAATAAATTTAGTAATATAGATTAATGTGTTTAGTTCTAAGGTATTTAAATTGGATTTATAAATAAAAAATTAGTCAAATACATATAAATATAAATGATAATTGATTGAGTTAAGTAGTAGTCTAAACATGTAACAAAATGTGCATTTTTTGATAACTTAAAATAATGTGAAGGGAAACATGGATTTTTGGCTTGAAATTCTACAAGAATCATTTTGGATTGACGGAATTGGACATATTAGATGTTAACATTGCACAATTTGATTACAGTAGGGTATTAAAGGGTATTGAATCCATTTCTGCATTAAAAACAACAATCTCATCAATGCAAAATCACAATTTCAGTAAAGACTATCTAGTCAGATTTCAATGATGAGAAATTGAAAAAATTCAAAAATGTAAAACATGTATCCTTCTTCTTGAGCTAACTCCTTAAACTTACTTTTAACTTACTTACATTAAAAGATTCTATTATAATAAGAGTTGCAAGAGGTAAAGTCCTTGGCCTTGATTTTTGTGTTAGTGTTTGTTCAAGGTCATGAGAAGAGGGGCACATGTTTTTGGCGTAATGTAGATTATGTGCATAATATAAAGCCATGATTGTTGAAATATCTAAAGCCAATTACAATGCAAAATTTGGGGTGTTTGTAAAGGTAATTATGATAGAAGTAGGGTGACAAGATTTTCAAGTGTTCTAGAAAAGCAAAAGAAAATGGTTTCACAAATTTAGTGCACGATGGTTTGGAATGAAAAATATGAGCAACATTATTTGCACACAAGAATGTTATTTTCTAATGAGGCAAATCTCTCTTAAGTTAATGGTAATGTGTAGTCCCATAAGCAATTCATCAAGAAAGAGAATGACATTTTATAGAACAATTTGAAGTTTAGATCTTCCATGGACATATGAAAGGAAACTTTTGGTCATATATGTTGCATTAGGCAATATTTTTTTAGCAAAACAAGTTAGAAATTACATATAATGATGGACGTTTATACATGATTACAGGAGATGGAAGTGGATCCATGCCTAAATTGTTTTTTCAACAAATGGTTCATTGCCAAGTTGGCAATCACAACTTTTGTGTAAGATCCTTGGTCATTAGACATAGCTTAGTAAAATCTTGGCCTTGTCTTTGTAAGATTGTCGTGCATTCAATTTCATGGTAAATATATGTATGAATAGGAATCGGGATAGATATTCTCCCTCATAACATATAGCCCATGTTACTGACAGGTAATTTTATCAGGGCCATGTTACTAACAAGTAATTTTATGAGAGAGAATAAATCAAGAGAGTTATTGATTGCAATTGTAATCAATTAGATAAATAAGGGCAATGCAATCATATTTATTCTTTTTTCTTTATCTAAAGTTGTTTAGAGCAAATTTCCCTATGGTATCTAGTCATTGAATTTTAAAAAGCAACTAAGAAAAGTAAACCATAGACGTTATTCAAGATAAGGTTTAAAAGGATGATGTCAACATAGTTATTATAAACTTGAAAATAGTTAAACGTTTAAGATTCGACTATTGAATTAAATTATACGGAGGTGTACATACCCTACCGCCCTCTAGATTTGAACATGTGATCTTCAAGGGGGAAACACATGTTCTTAACCATTAGACCCACATGTTATATATTGTAGGCAACATTAATTTAAATATATAAGGAAGCCATGTTCTAATCAAGTTCAATAAGTTTTATATTCACAGTCTAATAGAATCGGTGAAAAGATTTGCCAAGTTAGCAAGGTATCCAATATGGCATAAAAAGAAACAAAAATAGCAGTGGAATTAAATATCAAAGGAATCTGCAGAGTTGCATATAAATGTTTTTTTTTTAGGTAACAACTCTTGGGGAAAGCACCTAATTAGTACTTTCGTTCATTTCGAGGATGGTACCTAGGGTAAACCCTAGATTCTTTAATGGGAAATGCCAAGTCAAAAATAGGGCTCGAAACCTTACAAAAATATACCCATTATGAACTCAACATGTCATTGACGAGAATAGAACATGGATGAAGAAAATAACACTCTGTCTCACAACTACACGAACTAGAACCAATTAACAATTACATAAAAAAAAATGCTTATAGTAACAAACAACATTATTTTATAATAGATATAATATACTTAGAAATCAATATATAATTTCCATTAGTTTAGAAAACCATAAATTCATCAAAAGATTATGTTATGATTGGATTTGATAGGTTTCTATGTATATGGACATTAAGTTATAAGATTGATGTTTGGTTGTACAATTTATGTGCATGTAGTTATTAAGTCCTAAACAATGTAAAAAAAAATATATATATATATATATATATTATGTGACTAGGAAACTTATTAAAATAAACTATTTGTTGCTTAGATATTCAAGAGCGAGCAATGCTAGTATGTTTAGTCTTCTTTCTTATTTTCTTCTTTTTCATTCCAAAGACAAATAAAATAAATATCTATAAAAATGTAGTAAATTTAACAGTAAATATAAAAATGTACTAAACAAATTAACAATAAATAGTAAATAGGAGCAAATTGAATTAACCAAATAACAAATAATACTAACTTTTAATCAATTTGAAAAGAAGGAAATGTTGTTCACTGGGTTTTAAAACATAGTGCACATCCACAATTTAAAAAATAACAACATTGTAGATCGAAGCATCATGTATAGTTAAGTATATTGAATGTGTAGAATTTTCAAACAATACCAACAAGCTTGAACCTTTGGCCTAGGGGCATTGTGCGGCTTAGCTTACTTGCCTAAAGAAATGAATTTCTATGTTTGACAACTTCTTCTTGTATGGGATATAGTGGTAGGAGTATTATTTTGTAAAGCAAATGATCATACATAGTTAAAGAATCAATAAAAAAAAATATTAATTTAATTAAAAAAAAAATTAATCGAAGTATTTACTTATATGAATATAAATTCATCAAATTATCAAATGAACCATACAATATTTTATACTTCTTATGGTAATAAGCATAAAATTTAACTATTTTATTGAGTTTAATAACTTGGTTGTAACGTGTCCTCGAGGTGTAGGATAGTCGGTGACGGAGTGTGTTGTTAAGCCACTCCGTGATGTTAAAGTCACTGGTTCGAAACCTGCGGGGACAAAAAATCCAACCATGTTAAGGGTTGGTGTGGCTCAGGCCAGGTGTGATCCCTAGGTGATTTTGACGGCTTAGATGCCCCTGAGTCGCGGTTTCTCAAGCCACAGGTTAATCGCGTAGCCAACAGGTCCCGCACAAATTAACAAACAAACAAAAAAAATAACTTGGTTGTAACGTTTCTTTTGTAAGTGATATATGTGAGGGGTTTCTGGTTAAAGAAATAATTCGAAAACGCAAGAAAGAAAGGCTACTTTTGAAAATTGATTTAAATTATCTATTATGTGGTCATTCATGGAAAATAGTAAATTATCTTATTAAATTTTAGATACATAAGATTCGCAGGGATTCACCTTGTTGATCAATATCTTACCATGTTCATTGATAAAGAAAGTTTTAAAATTATGAAAAATAGTGTCAATATAATATATTGTAGGTATTGTGGGGGAATGTAGGGTATGGGGGTTTATAGGTATCGGGGTATAAAAAGGGGCATTTGGTTAAATTAGGGGATATCTAGTAAAATAGGGTCTTTTTTTGGGGGGAAAATGTATTGAGAGGGGTTTCGACCAAAAAAATTTTGAGAGGTATTTATCAATATCTAGTGAAATTAGAAGTATTATTTAATATCCTAAAAACACATGTGCTATTTCGTAGGTTCACTGAATGAAGACTCTATAACAATATCACTACAATATTATTCCCCTTGAAATAGTGACCACATATGTGGGTATAAGACTACAAAGATAATTTAACTAGTATTAATATTTCTACTTTACATATAGGTACTTGTTGAGTCCTGAACACCTCAATTTTCTAAATTTGAGAACCCATTTTTTTTTATTTTTTTTTAAGTAATGAATTTATCTAGCGTCTTACTTTAAATACATTTAATTTATGTACCACAAGTGGAAGTATGCATGATGTCATAAGATACTTTTTCTTTCTTTCTTTTCAATTGATTTTCAATTTTTTTAATACTGATATATATTAAGAGGTTGAACCTTGATTCTATTTCTCAAAAGTTGGACAATTTGATTTTATGTTCAGCCCTAGGCGATTTATGTTCAGCCCTAGGAGAATGATTGCACAAGTTAATTTCATTCTCTCCTCCATAGTTATCAAATTTCATCCCATAATGCACTGCTCTACTATTGCGGAAGACTCTTTCTTATCGATTTCTTTAAATTGATACTTCTTACTCCACCGACTCCTATAAGAGTCCGCCGAACATTAATCTTTTCCATCGCTGCTTTAAAAGGGTAACAAAACATGCACTTTTCGTGCTCCTTTGCTATTCCACATATTTTAAAATGTTTGATGTTTAATGTGATATTAATGGTGTCGATTATTTGTCCCTCCATAGTTGAGAAAGCCACTCATGCTAAATATTCGCATGAGATGAAATATTTGTGGAACGTTTTGATTTATTAAGACTTGGGTGATCATTTAATGAAAAAAACTTTCTCGTAATTAGCATATTTTTCATTCAAATAGTTGGGATAGACCTAGCTAGCTTTATTATATCAATTATTTGTATTTTATCTCTCTTAATTCATTGCATTTACCACGTGAGTTATATTCCTTTCTTGTTTGAATTGCACAATTTCTGCATGCATCTATTTTGAATGATGTTTCATGATTTCTTAGTGGAATTAAGAGATTGATGGAGATTTTCAAGTCAACGTTATTCATTTTGTTTTTTTCTAAATTTCCAAATTGTAGTTATTTGCTTTACGGTCTAGCTACTAAATTCCTTTCATCGAGTTCCCTAAATTGTTGTTTTCAATTTCTAATATGAACTCAAATCATGGTTAAAGCCCGGGAGACTTCAATTTTGGCATGTGTTAATTCTTTGGCTGCTATGGAAATATATTTGAAATCAAGGCATGTTTTGATTCTTAGGTCTATAAATAAAGGCATTTTCCTTTCCTATTTTTGGTTTAACTCTCATCACATGAATAAAAGAAGGGAAAAATTAAATTTTGTTTGCATAATCATTGATTTTTCATTTTTAGGATTGTTTTTTTGGTATATTATATTTTGAAAAAAAAAAAAAAATCAGTAGTGTTTATATGTCTTCAAAAAAATAAGATTCCAAAATCTTCGAAAAAAGAAAAAGAGATAATGGAGAAAGGGCATTCACCTATTGTTAGGAACCTAACCCCTTATGTAGATGAAATAATATATTTTCCATGTAATAAAGGTCGACATTAGTTAATAAGGCCTAAATATATTTTCCTCGTAATAAAGGTCAACATTAGTTAGTAAGTCTTATTTAATAAATGTGAACAAGTCAATGTAAGAAGACCTAATAGAAGCTTTCGCTTCTAGAAAGATCTTCCTCTAAAATGATCTTTAGAAGATAGAATTAGTATAAATAAGAGTAGGAGGCATGAGAAAGCGTGTCTTGAGAATTATTGTAATAGAGCTCTGCTCTGCTAGAGGTTTCCCCTTCGAAGAGGCAAGTGGACATTGTTTTCTTTGAATAAAGGTATTATTTTTTGTGTTTTTCTTCTCATATTTTGTTACATTCCATTGCTATATACTTAATATTCTTGTTTATGCATATTATATTACATATGGTAACTTACAAGTGGTATCAGAGAAATTTCCTTGGAAGGAATTGTGGGTTAAATTTTTTTCAGGGTAGAGACGTGTTTCGACGTTTTTAAACTACAGAGATCTATCATTCAACACATAAATCCGTAGCCAGGGAAGCATACACGTAGGAAATACAGGAGGTTTTTAATCTCACATTGTTGGACATCCTTGTAACCATTGTTGGTACCCCTTTGAGTGGTAGCGCATTAGACAAAACCTATATACAGACTTGCTCTTCCAAGTACCTCTGGAATATCGGGAGACTCCCTAGGTATCCTCAAACCAGTCATAGAGCAATTGATCGGTCGCATGACTGCTATAGTGCCATCGAGAACAACACTTAGGAAGATATTCTCTAGTACCTGGGTAATACGGATAAGGGTACGGTCTAGCCTTCTTAGTTGGTGCCCTGAGATATTGGGTCGAGTACTAATGTTTGACCCCACATGTATATCAGAGAGCTATAGCACAGGGAAAACCCTTGTCTGTAGGAACCCTGAAAACCATGACCCTTGGGACGAAAACAAACCAGAAAAAGAACATACAATATCTATTTCCATGCAACCTTGCCTCTTGCATTCTGGTTGCGAAATTACTACACATTTTTTCCTGTTAAGAATTTGGGCATTTCGACACTGTGGTATTATTCAGATCGGAGCATAACTCCACAGGAGTTAAAAAAAAATGTTTGGGTCTTGCCTGCACCCTTATTTGAGACCTATCTCATTGGATACCTTTTCTCCCTGATCGTTTTGATACCTATCATTCTTAACCTTTTTTCTACCCTTCTCGGCACCCTTATTTCCCACTTATCCCACTCGCTTCCTATCATTTCCCTAATCATAGTGGTATATATCACTTATTTTCTTTTTTTTTCATGGACCCACCCCTCATTCCCTCACGAATCCCACCCGCCAAGAAGAAACCAATCAGAAATTGAGCACTGACCTTACTTCCCTTCAGGCCAAAGTGCATAATGGCATTCATGTCATTCATGCCAAAATAGACCACATCCAAGAATAGCTCAGTAACCAAATTGTTGAAGTCAATTCTACTCTCCAACAATTCATGAACAAATTCCAGGGCCCTTCCTCCTCTGATCCACCTCTCTATACTGAAGGTGTTGACTCCAACCAGCCTCTACACTCTCATTCCAACTCCCTACCTTGTGACCCCCATATTCCCCAAGTCAAGGTGAAAAAATTTGATGGCTCGGATCCACAAGCTTGGGTTACTCAGATGGACCATTATTTCTCCCTCCATGGCATTATTGATGAGTTGACCAAGCTTCGTTCTGGAATTCTCTGTTTGGATCCAGAACAATGGAAATGGTGAAAATGGTGTTGAAATGCATGCCAAGGGTATTTTGCTTAGACACAGTTTGTTGTTGAGTTGTATGAATGCTTTGACACAGACACCCACCATTTAGGATGTCTGACTAAGTTGAAATAGTCTGGCACAATAGAATATTTTATCGTTGCCTTTGAGCACTTGACTTTTCGAATGGAGAGAATGATAGATTCCTTCTTCCGGGAATGCTTTATCAGTGGCCTCAAGGATGAAATCCAAGCCCAAGTCCTCATAACTCGCCCCCATACTTGGTTGGAAGCAACTAAACGTGCCAAGTTGGCACAACAAGTCATCTTGGCCCAGAATAGAAAACCCACTTGTTTTCCTCGCCCATAACCCACCACCCCTGCTCCTCAGGAACCTCCTCTCAAGGTCCAAAAATTAACACGAGAAGAAATGGCTAAATGCCAACTCAAGGGTCTTTGCTACAATTGTGATGATAAATACTTTCCCGAGAATAAGTGTAAAGAACATAAACTTTTTATGACCATTTCAAAGGATGTTTCTGATGAAGAGGTTGAGGTTTCACTTGAAGCAGAGCTACCCAAAACAGATGATCCTATGCCTCCCTCTGATCCTCCTGAAGTTGAACCATTGATTTCAATGAATGCTCTCACTGGTTTTCCTGCTCCCCAAACCCTAAAATTGATTGGTTACATTAAGCACAGGAAATCCATCATCCTAGTTGACAGCGGCAACACTCATAATTGCATTCATCATCACCTTACTCAAGAAGTCAATTGTTATAGTTGTGTTGTCAACAATTTTTAAATCGTGATTTCCAATGGTGGTTCCATGAAATGTGGGGGGCGTTGTGAAAATGTGTGCCTATATATTGGTCAGTATAACCTGAAATATCACATGTTTTTTATTGACATGGGTGGTTGTGACATTGTGCTTGGTGTTGAATGGTTATGCACTCTTTGCCCCATCACCATGGATTTTAAGGAATTAACCATGAAATTCTAACAAGAAGGACACCGATATAAATTCCAAGGCATTACAGCAAGGTCTCTGGAGATCATCAATTCCCAACACATGGAAAAGTTACTCAAAAAAGGTCATCCTAGCATCATTTCCCAACTCCATTCCATTCAAGCAGTTGAGACACCCCCAGTACGCCCTGACCTTCAAGTGATATTTTGCCTCCATCCCACTATTTTCCAAACTCCCCAGGGCCTTCCCCTCTCCCACGGAGACCATGACCATTCCATTCCTTTAATCCCCGGTAGTCTTCCTCCCAATGTTTTCCCTTATCATCATCCCTTTGCTCAAAAAAATGAAATTGAGAAAATTGTCCAAGAATTATTAGAAGTGGGTGTTATACGTCCCAGTACCAACCCCTATTCTTCCCCTATTGTCATGGTCCTCAAGAAGGAAGGCACTTGGGGCATGTGTCCTGATTTTTTGTGCCCTTAACAAACTTACCATCAAGGAAAAATTTCCCGTTCATGTCATATATGAACTTCTCTATGAACTCAGTGGGGCTCAATACTTTACCAAACTTGACCTATGTTCGAGATACCATTAGATATGTATGAAAGAGGAAGACATCCCCAAGAATGCATTTCATACTCATGAGGGTCACTATGAGTTCTTGGCCATGCCCTTCAGTCTCTGTAATGCCCCCTCCACTTTTCAAAGTCTCATGAATCATGTCTTTCACCCTTTCCTCTGTCACTTTGTGTTAGTTTTCTTTGATGGTATTCTCATCTATAGTAAAACATGGTCGTTCCATCTCACCCATGTATATCAAGCTCTCCATCTCCTCTCCAAGCACCAGCTTTTCCTCAAACAGTCTAAATGTGCTTTTGGCACCTCTGAAGTTGACTACCTGGGTCATATTGTTGGAAAGGATGGTGTCAGGGTGGATCCCAAGAAAATTGAAGCTATGCAAAATTGGCCTCACCCTAAAACTCTTAAAATTTTACATGGTTTCCTAGGTTTAACGAGATATTATCGTAAGTTTGTTCAGAATTATGGGAAAATTATGGCTCCTCTCACAACTGTCCTTAAAAAGAATGCTTTCATTTGGATGCCAGCATCTAACCAATACTTCCAAGCCTTGAAATAAATTATGTGTACTACTCCTATATTGGCCCTACCTGACTTCACCAAGACCTTTTTGCTGGAATGTTATGCATCTGGGACAGGAATCAGGGAAGTCCTCATGCAATATGGATGACCTTTGTATTTGACCAACAAACAGTTGTTGGACCAAAATTTGGGCCAATCGATTTATGAAAAGGAAATGTTAGTTATTTTGCTTGCAGTGGATCTCTAGTGCCCTTATCTATTGGGACAACGCTTTCAAATTAAAATGGATCACCAAAGCCTCAAGTACTTCCTGGAACAATGAATTTCATCCCTGGAGCAACAAAAATAGGTGACCAAGTTGTTTGGATATGATTATGATATTGTTTACAAGAAAGGAAAATAAAATGTGGTGGTTGATTCTCTTTTCAGGAAATATAAAGACGAAGGGTCCCTCTTTTCCCTCTTAGTCATTGTAGCAAACTAGCTTTAGGTTGCTCAACATGAATGGTTTCAAGACCCTCAAATTTACAATCTAATCCAAAAACTTCAACATGATCCACAATCTACTCCAGGGTACTCTTGGCATGATGAAGAATTTATGTATAAAGGTCACTTGTATTTAAGAAAACAAACGACCCTTAAACCCAAGGTGCTCTCTAAGTTTCACACTTCACCAAGAGCGGGCCATTTCAGTTTTACAAAAACTTATGAACGAGTAAAATGATATTTATTTTGGGACAATATGAAATAGGACATTCACACCTTTGTGGACAAATGTGATACATGTCAATGAAATAAGGGAGAGATTGTCAAACCTCATGGTACACTCCAACCACTTCCACTTCCACCTACTATTTGGACGAATATTTCCATGGATTTCATTGTTGGCTTACCCAAATTAGGAAATAAGTCAGTCATCATGGTCGTAGTAGATCATCTTTCCAAATATTCTCATTTATGTGCTCTTCAACACCTGTTCACAACATCCACAGTGGCTCAAATTTTTATGGATAATATCTTCAAATTCCATGAAATACCTCATTGTATTTTTTTTTACCATGATCCCACCTTTACCAACAATTTATGGAAATAACTATTCAGGCTCCAAGGAACTCAATTGCATCTCTGCACAACTTATCATCCCCAGACTGATGGCCAAAATAAAGTGGTAAACAAGTGTTTGGAAACATATTTGAGGTGTTTTTCATCTGGCAGAAAACATTAGTGGGTTTAGTGTTTACCCCTAGATGAATGGTGGAACAACATATCTTATCATATTGCCACTCGCATGACTCATTTTGAAGCAGTCTACGTACAGAAGCCACCATCGGTTATCCCATACATGTCGGGAGTCTCCAAGGTTCAGGAGGTTGACCACAATCTTACCATCCAGATGAAAATTCTTTGTACTCTCAAAGACAATTTGGTGATGGCTCAAAATCGCATGAAGTATCAGTATGATTAGGGTCGTTTTGAACGTAACTTTGTTGAATGGGATCAAGTGTTTCTCCACCTCCAACCATACAAGAAGACTTCACTTAAATCCCAACAGTGTCAGAAACTTGCATCAAAATTTTATGGTCCTTATACTATTATCAAAGGTGTGGGGCCAGTGGCCTATCAGTTAGATTTTTCCAATCACTCCAAGATACATCTTGTTTTTTATTTCTCATTCCTAAAGAAAGTCCTTGGCACCAAATGCCACATCCAAACCAAACTACCATAGTTGGATGAAGAAGTTTCCATTTGGTTGCAGCCACAAGACGTAATGGACCAAAGAGAGAATTGTCTCCATCAGCACACCATCAAGGAATTTTTGGTTCACTAGAAGGATACCCCAATAGAAGATGCCACCTGGGAACTGACTACCATTCTACATCATTTTCCTCATCTTAAGCCATGAGGACAAGGCTATTTTTCAATGGGGAGGGAATGTTAGGAACCTAACCCCTCACGTAGATAGAATAATATATTTTCCATGTAATAAAGGTTTACATTATTTAATAAGGCCTAAATATGTTTTCCATGTAATAAAGGTCGACGTTAGTTAGTAAGGCCTATTTAATAAATGTGAACAAGTCAATGTAAGAGGACCTAATCGAATCTTTTGCTTCTAAAAATATCTTCCTCTAGAATGTTCTTTAGAAGATATTATTATAAATAATAGTAGGAGGCATGAGAAAGATTGTCTTGAGAATTATTGTAATATAGCTCTTCTTTTTTGTAGGTTGCCCCCTTGAAGAGGCAAGTGAACATTGCTTTCTTTGAATAAAGGTATTATTTTGATGTTTATCTTCTCATATTATGTCGTTGCATTGATATATGTTGAATATTCTTGTTTCTTCATATTATATTACATCTGGTACCTTACACTTGTGCATGATGCAACTATAGATGCTAGAATACATGTTTATTCAAATGCTTCAAGTCATCTAGGGTTGGCTAATTTCCCATATTAGTAAAAAAAAATCAAACTTTCAAGGATGAAAGATACCCTCCTCTTCATATTTTTGTTGATCGAATAGATGATGAAGAAAAGGATGATGAAGCTTACCCAAAAATTAGTAAGTCTCACTTGCACAATGTTGTTTTAAGGCCTATTGTATTACCCCATGCAGAAGTAATTCGTTGGGTCATAGAACATGTCAAACTCGAAGAGAGAATGGTTTTAAATCACCAAGGATATTGTATATCCTTGTTTCATCCCAATGAACTCCCACAATACTATAAATTTGTTGAATGTGAAGTGGATATAACCTATGAATTGGTAGTAGGGTTCAAGAAGAATTATAACAAAGTCTTAGAGAAATGGTGTATTGAAGGAAAATAGTTCAAGTAAAGAGGCATAGGTATTTGTCCATCTACCAACTTAAGAGAACTTTGTGATATATGTATGTATGTATGTATTCACACACACACACACACACACACACACATAGTCTAAGTGGGCCTAATGGTTAAGAACATGTGTTTTCTCCTAAGAGGTCACAACTTCAAATCTGGAGGGGGGTAGGGTATGTATAGCTCCGTAGACTTTAGCAATCAAATCGTTGCATGGATGGGGTCTCTTGTCCCACAAACAAGGGGGTCTCATACAAAAATTTTGTGTATGGCTTGGAAGTGACCTTAAAAGTGTGTGTGTGTGTGTGTGTGTGTACACACATATTGTATCTTTCATTAGCATATTGTATGCATAAAAAGACTCTCAACATTTTAAAGTCTCTTGGGTACCATTGTTGCATGTGGTAGTGAATAAAGGACTATTATTTAAGTGGGCACATGTTTTCTCTCGTAATTTAATGAAGGTTTTAACGAAGGACAAGTTCTCAAAACTTGACTCTCCCACTAACTTTTTCATGTCATCTTATCTCATGGATATCATATGTGTGAGTAATGAATTCAAGGGTATGGGTTGGTGTTGGAATCCTACATAAGCACCTATGTAGATTTAGTGTTAGATTTTATGGAAGCATAAATACATTAGACATTTTACTCAAATATGTGATCATTTATTTTCTTGTTTATAGGAAATTATATTCTATAAAGAAACATTGATATTAATAAGAAACATTGAGATTAATTGATGAAGTTATGGATGTGTTGAGCGAGATAGGAGAGTGGTATGTAGATGAGAAAATAGCATGTATCATGATAAATGGAGAAACTAATCCACCTCATGTGTTACCCAATTTTGTCCTCGATAGGTTAGTGATAAGAGAGATTACTTATCAAATGATTCTTCATGGTTTTAATGCATCATTGAGTAAGGATCACAAGGAGTGTTGTCCTATATACCCTCTTTACATTGGAATGTATGGCCTTAGTAATTCTAAATTTGCTAAGATGGAAGCCAATGCTATATAGGAATACAACATCATAGAAGGTAGGTTCAAGAGACATAATCCTAATTCGATGGTTGAAAATCATGCTAAGGAAGTAAAATACACATGAATATTGGGAAGAAGAGAGGGCCCTAGTGTGGGAAAAATATTTCAAGGAAGTGTTGAACAGAAAATCCTTGATCCTGAAAGTAGATGAGGAAAATAAGAAGAAGATAGAGGCAAAGAAAAAGAAAAAAACGAAGAAAAAGCAAGAAATAAAGTTGAAGTTGATGTTGAAGTAGTCAAGTTGCAACAAGAAAGTGGAGAAGCTAAAAGAAAAGATGAAGAAGAAATATTAGAACATGAGAGAGAAGAGAAGGAACAATAAACTATTGAGAAAAGGATGGAAGAGGAGAAGAAAGTAATTGAAGATATATGATAGAAGAATAATGTTGAGGCAACTACCAAAGCCTAAAGGATTAAGAGGAAATAAAAAGAAAAAACTAGACAACATATTTGCAACATCAAGAGATAGACCAATTGAGGAAGTTTGTACTCCTCAAAATTTTCAAAGGGTAAATACTTCTAAACTTATCAATAGTGGAGACTTGCCTAAACCCACTCATGTGGATGTAGAAAATCTCAATAACTTCACTTTTGATAAAAAGACCAAATATATTATGAGATAATCTCACAAGAGAAGGAAATGTTCTCTGTATAAAGAGATTTCTTTGACTTATAAAGTTGTTGTTTTGAATGCTAAAGAAGCTAAATTAAAAGGCCTAGCATCTGCAGGGCTAGTATTTACTAAAGCAACTACAAATGTTGTTGGATCAAGTGTGAAGCAAATGAAACAACAAGAGTAGAGAATTTGTAAGTTATAAAATAAAGAGAATTATTATCGAATGTGTCAATGTTATCCCAATAGTTTCCTCGTAGTATTTTTTCGAAATTTAAGCAGAGAAAGCTCTATGAAAAGGTGCAAATTATACAAAAGAAAATGGACACTATGTTAGATTTTCAGAAACACCTCTTGACCTAGAAAATTACAAGGGAGGAAGTGAAATTGCAATTTGACTCTATCAAAAGGTAGAAAGATTATATGAAGATGTTTGATCCAAAAGTATCGTATTTAACTTAAGATGAAATTGTTATATTGGTTATGGCTTGGATTGTTGGAAGAACCTGGCATAGGAAGCTTTTGACAATATGTCCAAGCATACATAAATAGAGTTACCAAAACTTGGTATATCATAGACAAAGTTACATCCAAATGTGACTTACCTTCCGTAGGTTGATGATTTATTTCAATAGAATCAAGTCACCAGAGTGATAGAAGATATTATTGCTTGTGAGAGACATGGCTTGCAATCTGTTTTTGTGGTTATTATTAAGCATTTGAAAGACTACGTCAGGGTTCCTTATAAATATATTGCTAAAGTATAGAAGCATATCAATAAACTAAGAAGGAACATTACATTATTCAAGGTTCCACTCAATCAACATCGTTTCCCAAACCACTCATATTAACCATATTTTTCAAATCTTNAGGGGGGTAGGGTATCTATACCTCCGTAGACTTTAGCAATCAAATCGCTGCATGGAGGAGGTCTCTTATCCCACAAACAAGGGGGTCTCATACAAAATTTGGTGTATGGCTTGGTAGTGACCTTAAAATTGTGTGTGTGTGTGTGTACATACACACACCTATTGTAGCTTTCATTAGGATATTGTATGCAGAAAAAGACTCTCGACATTTTAAAGTCTCTTGGGTACCATTGTTGCATGTGGTAGTGAACAAAGGATTATTATTTAAGTGGGCACATGTTTTCTCTCATAATTTAATGAAGGTTTTAACGAAGGACAAGTTCTCAAAACTTGACTCTCCCACTAACTTTTTCATGACATCTTATCTCATGGATATCATATGTGTGAGTAATGAATTCAAGGGTATGGGTTGGTGTTTGAATCCTACATAAGCACCTATGTAGATTTATTGTTAGATTTTATGGAAGCATAGATACATTAGACATTTTACTCAAATATGTGATCATTTATTTTCTTGTTTATAGGAAATTATATTCTATAAAGAAACATTGAGATTAATTGATGAAGTTATGGATGTGTTGAGCGAGATAGGAGAGTGGTATGTAGATGAGAAAATAGCATGTATCATGATAAATGGAGAAACTAATCCACCTCATGTGTTACCCAATTTTGTCCTCGATAGGTTAGTGATAAGAGAGATTACTTATCAAATGATTCTTCATGGTTTTAATGCATCATTGAGTAAGGATCACAAGGAGTGTTGTCCTATATACCCTCTTTACATTGGAATGTATGGCCTTAGTAATTCTAAATTTGCTAAGATGGAAGCCAATGCTATATAGGAATACAACATCATAGAAGGTAGGTTCAAGAGACATAATCCTAATTCGATGGTTGAAAATCATGCTAAGGAAGTAAAATACACATGAATATTGGGAAGAAGAGAGGGCCCTAGTGTGGGAAAAATATTTCAAGGAAGTGTTGAACAGAAAATCCTTGATCCTGAAAGTAGATGAGGAAAATAAGAAGAAGATAGAGGCAAAGAAAAAGAAAAAAACGAAGAAAAAGCAAGAAATAAAGTTGAAGTTGATGTTGAAGTAGTCAAGTTGCAACAAGAAAGTGGAGAAGCTAAAAGAAAAGATGAAGAAGAAATATTAGAACATGAGAGAGAAGAGAAGGAACAATAAACTATTGAGAAAAGGATGGAAGAGGAGAAGAAAGTAATTGAAGATATATGATAGAAGAATAATGTTGAGGCAACTACCAAAGCCTAAAGGATTAAGAGGAAATAAAAAGAAAAAACTAGACAACATATTTGCAACATCAAGAGATAGACCAATTGAGGAAGTTTGTACTCCTCAAAATTTTCAAAGGGTAAATACTTCTAAACTTATCAATAGTGGAGACTTGCCTAAACCCACTCATGTGGATGTAGAAAATCTCAATAACTTCACTTTTGATAAAAAGACCAAATATATTATGAGATAATCTCACAAGAGAAGGAAATGTTCTCTGTATAAAGAGATTTCTTTGACTTATAAAGTTGTTGTTTTGAATGCTAAAGAAGCTAAATTAAAAGGCCTAGCATCTGCAGGGCTAGTATTTACTAAAGCAACTACAAATGTTGTTGGATCAAGTGTGAAGCAAATGAAACAACAAGAGTAGAGAATTTGTAAGTTATAAAATAAAGAGAATTATTATCGAATGTGTCAATGTTATCCCAATAGTTTCCTCGTAGTATTTTTTCGAAATTTAAGCAGAGAAAGCTCTATGAAAAGGTGCAAATTATACAAAAGAAAATGGACACTATGTTAGATTTTCAGAAACACCTCTTGACCTAGAAAATTACAAGGGAGGAAGTGAAATTGCAATTTGACTCTATCAAAAGGTAGAAAGATTATATGAAGATGTTTGATCCAAAAGTATCGTATTTAACTTAAGATGAAATTGTTATATTGGTTATGGCTTGGATTGTTGGAAGAACCTGGCATAGGAAGCTTTTGACAATATGTCCAAGCATACATAAATAGAGTTACCAAAACTTGGTATATCATAGACAAAGTTACATCCAAATGTGACTTACCTTCCGTAGGTTGATGATTTATTTCAATAGAATCAAGTCACCAGAGTGATAGAAGATATTATTGCTTGTGAGAGACATGGCTTGCAATCTGTTTTTGTGGTTATTATTAAGCATTTGAAAGACTACGTCAGGGTTCCTTATAAATATATTGCTAAAGTATAGAAGCATATCAATAAACTAAGAAGGAACATTACATTATTCAAGGTTCCACTCAATCAACATCGTTTCCCAAACCACTCATATTAACCATATTTTTCAAATCTT
>JZKD02S1674610.1:424817-438157 GCA_000966675.3 Picea glauca | reverse complement strand
GTCCAGCTTCCAATGGATCATTATTATTATTTTCTCAAAGTGCTAAAAAACGTGCTTTACAATGCTCAAAATGACCAATAGACTGCTCCAATGGCTTCAGAGCGTCCAAAAACCCCTAGCTGGGCTTTTTTGGCACCTCGTTTGGCCAAAAAATGAAGAAGTTAGGCTTCCTTGAAGTCTCCTCTTCAAGCTTGCTGTCTCTGCATCTACAAATTGCACCCTTGTTCATTTAACCTAGCACACACGCTATTTAAAGCATAAAACCCAGCATCGAACGCAACCGTGCCAATGGTGCGAACTGTAGGACGGTTATGGGCGCGCCAACCCCTAACCGCCAAACTCTTGGGCACATGGGTCATCCATACGACTGCGCTCTATAAGAAAAAGGGATAACCTTTAAGAGCCAACAGTTAAGCGCCAAGTGTCGGGCGCATTGAAACTGTTCTAACCGTTTGAAAAAAACTCCCGCGCTCTCTGTTGTGGTCACATGTGGTCACACATATAACCACGGGCTAATCATTTGAAAACCCTGCGTGCGCAAAAATGGAGGGTATGATCATATGGCAGTGTAAGTGTGACCTGGGGATGGGGCTAAGCCCCAGCCCGGACCCCGTGCCGACCACAACACAAATCAAATTTAAATACATTGTAAAACATATAGTTTACAAGGAACACCGTGTGGGCTAGTGGTAGCCCACACTCTACCAAAGCGCGGAACCATAGGGGAGGTCCGGGGTTCGACTCCCACAGACTCCATAAAATTTTGAACAACAAACCACTGCCAATAACGGGGTGCCACGTGGCAGCCCATGACTGGGCCACGTGGCACCCAAACACTTGTCAAAATGATGCCACGTGTCAGAATATCATTTTCCCTCAGCTGCCAATCAAAAACTGCCACATCATCACATGTCAGATCAACGTACGGATGTACGGTCTCTACCACGTCATCGTACGTCCCCTGCCACGTCAGCCTGTACGGACTACCCAGTCAGCGTCCCCTTTTTTTACCTATTTGACAATTCGAACAGATCGCGATATCTCTCACTCCCGACGTCCATTTGAACCCAAACAAGTTGCGTTGGGTTCGCAACGACGAGGCCTACGCTCTCATTCGATCTGAAGCGATTCCGAGCACTTTGAATTTTTGAGCAAAATTTGATCCCATGATCAATAAGGTTGGAGGTTAGGAGAGGTGAATAAATAGTGTAAAGGATTAAAAGAATTAGGAGGACCCATAAAGACAAAGGAGTGGGTAGGGGAAAGGGAAAGGGGATTAAACTGAATTAAACAAGTTAGGTTTGACAACCTAAGCGATGAATGATATGCTTACAATATTGGTTGAGTTTATATCCATCACCACCATTAAAGTTATTGGGATGTTTCTCAATTTCCAATGCTTCGTGAATGCTGCGAGATGAGTGATAGGGTGTTGAAGCCATGATTTTGAATTGGTCAAAGAAAATTAGGTGTTTGAATTTTAAGGAGTGTTAAGCAATAGCTGACTTTGAGATACGATTATGGGTTGTGTCAGCAATATGTTCTTTGAGACGTGTTTAAAGGATCTGCCAGTTTGACCAATGTAATATTTTCCATAGGAGAAAGGAATTCGGTAAAAGCCTAGGCCAAGAATCGGGTTATATTTATCCTTGTTGGGTTGTTATATTATTTTCAGTGAAATTCGAGTCAAGGTGGATCGATTCGAAATTTAGCCGATATGAAATTCAAATTTTAAGTGATTAACAACAAGTCAAGAGGTCATCCGATAGGAGGTTGACATGCAGTCGTGTGGCAACCAACTAAATACAAAATGAAGTTCAATTGATAATCTGACTTGGTAGTCGATTGTAACAGAATCATGAGATTCATGGGATTTGTAGCCAATGATATGCATGGATCTGTAACCATTTTTGGGCTACTTTATTTATGGGTTTGCCTACTGTAGAATCTATAAATAAGGTGTGTTGTATTCATTTTAACTTGATCTTCATGCTAATATTTACCAGTAGGATGTTGGTCATGTAGATGTAAGCCGATTTGGTTACAGGTTTGTTCTTGCAGAAGAAAGAAGGTATGATGTCGATTGTGTCTTAGGTGTGGCACAAGGTTAGGTATGTAACCCTTTATTTTGAATGAATAAGACAACAAGAGAGCAATATGCTCAAGGAATGTTGTTTTTCCCATTTGGGTTTCCAAGGTAAAATATCTGTGTACTGTGTATTTTGTTTGTGATTTGTTTTCTTTCTTAAATATGTCTTCCTCTCTTCTGTTAGGTTTAGCGTGGAAGTGTAATTTCCTAAAATGTGGTATTAGATTTTAGGTAACATGTCGTATCATAGCTTGGTTTGACAATATTGGATATGAGCTAAGCCCTAGGTCTAGTAAGAGTTGTGAGTCCGAGATATTTAAAGCTGTGCTTAAAGAATGGCGAGTAGATAGAGAATATAGATAAAAAAATTCAATGGATAGAATTTTGAGCTTTGGAAGCTTAAAATTGAAGATATCATTGTAGATCGAGAACAATGGGAAACAATCTGTCCAGGTACCATTCCGACAGGTATGTTGAGGGAAGAATGGGAGAAAAGAATGGAAAGGATTACGGTTCAACTTTGTCTTGCAAATTCAGTGTTGTTGAATGTCTCAAGAAAAGACTAAACTAAGAAACCGTGGGACAAGTTGGGGAGCTTATACCAGTCAAAATCCCTAGTAAATATGTTGCATCTCTACTGTGATAAGAAATGAGAAGGAAGAACATGGAAGGATCGACCAAAGAGGCATTAGTGGTGAGAGGTCGATCGATTGACATAGATAAATGAAAATTATCTGGTAGAAAGTCTAAGTCAAAGGGTAGATCTAAATCCCTTGTTCATTCGATGGGA
Source organism: Picea glauca (assembly GCA_000966675.3). Classification (NCBI taxonomy): domain Eukaryota; kingdom Viridiplantae; phylum Streptophyta; class Pinopsida; order Pinales; family Pinaceae; genus Picea; species Picea glauca. The sequence continues at coordinate 435,278 of JZKD02S1674610.1, read as the reverse complement.
ATATGCTAGAAATGCGATAAAGTTGGGCATTATAAAAGGGAATCCAAGTCGAAGGTAATGGAATTCCGTATAGGATCTGATGAATGTATTCAACTGAGAAAAAGACTACTCCAGATAAAGGAGGCAATGTGTATCTAGCGTCGACCAATACACAGTCATATCAATATGTTTGGTTGATTGACTCAGGAGAATCCTATAAGATAAAACCACACAGAGGATGGTTCTGCAAATATGAATGATATGAAGGAGGAGATGTATTATTGGGGGACAAATTGACAACAAAACTTGTCAGATGGGGAAGAGTCCTACTGATATTGCAGGATGGGAGGAGTATAACCCTTTCATGTGTGCTACATATTCTGGGTTTAGAAAGAAACCTGATATCTGTCAACAAGATGAGTGATGTAGGAGTCCACACTCTATTTCATAAGGATACGTGCAAGATGGTCAGAGGTTGTAATATCCCCAATGCTTAATAGGCTAGGGTATTATATTTGATGTCCAATGGTGTTGTTCTCTTTGAGGGATTGTGTCAAATACTTTTCATTCATATATAATCTTATTCTACAAGATGATTGATAAATTTCTACAAACAATTTGCATGTGTCCTACTAGTAACGATTTAGTCAAACATATTGCAAATACACATAGAATAGAAGAAACAACATTGTCATTTTATTATGAATGGATTATGGTACACAACAATAATAGATATCTAATGGATGTTACAACAACTTCAACAATAAACACTACAAACTCAAGCCAAAATCTTGAATAATGCCATAGTCTCCTCAAGAAATAACGTGTCCTCCTTTGGATTGTCTAACCCTCGTTGGTGCGGTATCGATATGCTCCTCAAAATCCTACTGTAGCAATCGGGTCGCTTGTACCTAACTAGATCTGCAACTTCAGATTGCAGGGGTCCTCGTGGGACGAAGCTAGACAACAAGTGGGGCCTTGCGGGACCACCTATACTCAACCCACATGGATTTTCCTTGTCATGGTTTCCTCAAAACCCTCATGGTACCTACAAAATATGAATACGACCTCCTCTGAAAAGTTCCACAAATCTCTTGCACAATACGATACTCCTCCAAAATGAAACAAACCCAAAATTGAATCTCCAATGAAGACCCCATATGGATCCTTCTCATTGTCTATCTAGGGTGGATATTGCACCACCGAAACCAAACAAAAAGTGGAATGGTTTTTCCAAAACCATAATGAAAACCTTGGCTCACAAGATCACTCCAAACAGATTAATCCAAATACATGATGCAAAGTGAAGTGCTACCCCTCCTTTTATTCTTCTTCCTTGTCTTCTAGAACTTTCCCCTTTTTGACTAAATCAAATATGACTTCTAGAACTTTCCCCCTTTTGACTAAATAAAATATGAACCTTATCCCCCTTTTACTTTCATTTTAAGATTAAAAGTCACTTTTAGTAATGGTTAAGTAACTTATTAATCTAAAGTTACTTTATTTCCTTAATGCCACTTTAAATAGATAACATTTCCTAACTAAGTGACATTAAATAACCCCTTTTGACTCCCTTTTTCTTCACTGACGAGCCAAGAGACTCATTTCCACCGCTGAACAGGGGAATGAAAAAATGGGGACATGACATATCCTCCCTTCCCAAAGATTGCTTGTCCTTAAGCAATGCCATCACATCCATAAGAACAACAAATTGAACCAAACTGAAACTAATGATGATCCCCAAATCCGAAATACATCTGAAATATGCTGAGAACCTACCGCCCACAATAATGTCTTGCAATGTGCTAACACTAGGGGGGGACCTGAATGCCACCTATCATTAGAGAAACCAGATATTGTGAAGACTCAATATACTATTCATATAATGTCCCACCTAGGAAACTGAGCCACTGTGCCATATTAATAGGATTCTGAAAGTAACAATTTTCTCTCCCATCTGTACCAACTGCCAAATTCTCAACCCATAAAATCCTAGGGTCCCATGCTATCACTAGAAAGGACTCATCATGTTGTTTTTGTGCCACTCTAATCATGAATATCTATCCCTCCTTCCTAGACTACATCCTCCACTCCTGTAACCTCGCAGAATCGTCCCCACTATTGAGGATTATATCCTACCAATGTACCTCAGCCGTTAACTCAATATTGGGTGACGAAAAAGAGAATCTTCCCAACCATAACATATAAACCTCAACATGTCTCCTCATGTCTCTCCTAAAATGAAGTTGATCAAACAATGTCAAGGGACTGACATAGAATATGTCAACCAACCCAACTCTAAAATTAGACATTCATGAAAAGTCTATTTGGCCACAAACTGATAGGGCATCCATGATACCTAGTCTTTAAGTATCAAAGGGAAAAGGCCTAATACTCCAATAGCCCCAGCCTACTGCAATCATCCAAGCATCATCTAGACAATATCCTAACACATCATTCACGAAGTCTCTCCATGTGAACACAACAATCCCATAGGTGGTAAAGCCACTAGGATCCCAAACTAGCCTGTATGATGTGAAGCACCCTCTACTCATAACACTGGTCTGTAAGGTGATAATACAAGAATCTACTTGAATACTTTTGATAATCTAATCAATCATAATATACCTAGACTTGGTCAACTCCTCGGAAGACCACTCCTCCAAGAAACCACTCCTAAGCTTCCCAAAAGTAAACATTGGAAATTCAAAATTGACACTCACATCTCTAATAGTAGTTGAACCATCAAGCAATGTGATTCCAGGGTCCCAAGATAATCCTAGAGAGGTACCACCATGATGACGTTGCACCACTCTGATCATCACCTTCAGACCAACACACCCAATGTGCATCCTCCTCTCTTGGAACCCCAAGCTAAACTCCCTAAAGGGACTGAAACCACTATCCTGAATCCCCCCCTACAAATGTGTCTCAATAAAGTCTAAGTCTTCAAATTCATGACCGAACTTGAGTTTTTCTTGCCATATAGAGTAATTCTTTCCCTCCCCTCTACCGAAATCCCAAAAATAAAGTAGACTAATCACTATCACGACTCTGTTGATCATCATCATCATCATCGAAATCAATCTATCACTTAGATGAATCCCCAGATCCCACTACCAAATCATAAGTCCACCACTCCCAATACCTACTACCTGTTCCTATGCCATATTGGTAACTATAGAAGTCAAAATGAGCGAAGTCCCCAACATGCCATCATCTAGTGGAAACCAAGTACTAGGAATCAATTCTGTGCCTACTAATTTGTTCGGCTCTTGCCAAGCGTGAATCATGCCTAGCCATCATAGTATTCTCCCTAAGTGTGGATTCAGGAACTATATGTGTGTGACCTCTATAGTGGATAATTCCATCCACCACTCTGTGAGCTGAAATATCTGAGTTGATCCAATACAATCTGGACCTCCTCCCATGCTTCAACCACATAGCCCAAACAAAATAATTCTAACATGGCTATGATCCTACCTGCCTCACCTAACTAAATCAGATGAAACCTCCATTCCTTACTGTATATACTGTTGGCATCGAAAGATAACACTATATTCCACTTCCACTAATTGCAAGACTGTAAAATTTCAGGTGTGTTGGCCAACCACAATGGTATGAACAAGAACTCAAGGTAGCATCTGAAAGCAACCCTACGTGTATCTTACTCTTTGTCCTTGATCTAGTGATATCCCAATCGAAGATAAATATTCTAGGAATACTACTCTCCATGAATCTCTCCCATCCGCTCAACGATCCCGGGTGAACCAAACTCAATGATATGTCTGAAGTTCCTATTTGGAGGTCTCCCTGCGGGAAACATCCCAAAAACCCACTGTACACCACCGTACATCATTGTATACTACTGTATACTATTGTATACTACTACATACAACCATATCATCATGTACCACCTTGTATCCTATATGTTCCACTGTATCAATTACTCCACAAATATTATCTGAACCAGGATCCTAGAGTGATGTATCCAAATCTGTCCTATACTCAATCCCCCAATCAATCGATGCATATACTTCCTTGCTGGATGGTACACACATAATGTGATCCATATTATTTTGAGAAAAAAATCAAGGTGGAAATATAATAAGTAAATACATAGATATATTTCTAGAAATACAAAGATACAATAATGCACAATTTTTATTAATGACAAAAATGTACAAAAAGTGTAAAAGTACAGAGTGAATGAACTTGCTAGAATGGTGGCAACTTATCTATGAGAATATATGTGATGTTTACAAAGAATATGAACTTGCTAGAATGGTGGCCCAAAAAGAAGATGATGTTTACAGTGAGGCTTCAAATTCCTTTTTAACATGAAGAAAATCCAAAATCCTAACCCCGGAAGATGAAACGCCAAAAGGTTTGTGGGCCCTGATGGGGGTAGCTGATACATCAACTTCCCAAGGGCATAAATTTTGCATATGATCTCCGTTTGGGGCACACGATAGCTCGTTGGAAAGGCTTATATGAGGACTAAGCATGTTTCCATCACACATTAGCTAAATCCTATGATGTGCCTCTGCCACACCCAAAAAAAATATGTTTAGGGCCTTAAAATGACCCTGAAATTTTAGGACCTCAAAATGACCTCGAAAGTTTAGGACCCGAAAAAATATAGAAAAATCGTGAAGGTGGAAACCCCTATTTTGAGCCATTGGAATAGGTGGGTGGCCACCAATTTCCCTTTGGATCATTCGTCCCCCCTTAGGAAGAAATGGTCTCCATTGCATCAAGTTCCCGTGGAAGATAGGGAAGTTTTTTCCAAATATGAACCTTGGTGAACTGCTTTCCTTGCTAAAGAAGTTGTCCTGCTTAGTTTGTTGAAGGTTGTTAAGAAATTTTTGCTGGAGGGGTTGGATTCATTAAAATTATCTAGCTGCATGATCTGCCCGAGTGTGGGAGGAATCTGTCTGTGAAGATGCGATATGAGGAGTATGAAGGACTCTGTTGTAACTTTGTTGGATTGGGAAGTGTGGAGGTACCTCCGTAGGTGACACAACAATATTTTTATGCTATTATACAATATTCTTCTACTGGATAGAAAGGTATTGAGCCGAGGCTACAATGGTTGTAACGTCCTTTTGTTCACCCTCTGACCAGATTGTGAAGAGACTAAACTTTTCGGTATGAGAGATTACTTTGCGACACTGTTTTGTCGGGACTAACTCGAGTATTCTATAGAGATGACCCCCCAGACTAACAATGATGCTATAGGGTCGAGACTCATAAACAACATGACACTTCCACATATATGGCTGGCCTAAAAAAACATCATAGACTTCCAGTGGGGAAACATCACAAAGTACCTCATCCTTGAAGGGCTTCATGTCGTATGACAAGCGACACTGTTGGCTGACACAAATATCTCATCCCTGGCGAAGCCATGCGATGTTGTATGGTTGCAGGTGTGGTGTTGTCGGTAAATCCAAATTCTTTAAAACCTTTGTTGAGATAAGGTTCTTCTGGCTTCTTCTATCAACAATAAAATGCAGTGGGGTCCCCTTCACCCACATAAATGAATGGAAAATTTACTCCCCCTCCTCAGGATCCTCTGGTTCTTCTGGTTGGATTGTTGTGGTTGCAACAATAGAAGTGGGTTCAACATCAATTATCTGTCTCCTTTTATTATTGTATGAATCAGATTCCATGTCGAGGCTCAGATCTGTTTCTTTGAGCTCGACCACCAATGAATGTTTTGAGCAACATTCATTGGTGTTGTGCCAAGGGATTTTGTGGAAGTCACACCACTTCCCAGTGTCCTTTTTCATCTTCCAGTTACTTTTTTCATCTTCCAGTTACCTTTATTTTCTGATGGCTTGGACTGGCGGTCTTAAGGTTGGTTGTTCTATGAGTTAGGGATGCCTTTACCATACTTTGGTTTTTGGGGATTTGCAAACCCGAACTCTCGCTTGTTATGCTACTTAAATTTCTATTCGATTTTGACAACATATTGATAAGAGGCTTCCAATGATGAAATCTCCAGAAATTCCATTTTGGTTTGGATGTATTTGTGTAGATCCTCGTGGTATTTTAAAACAAGATGTTACTCAAAGTCTTTGATTCCTATCTTGGTGTGAAAGGTATGGAAGGTATTTGTGAACTCCGACACTGTTTGGGTCCTCTCTTGATGCAGCATGGTCCATCTCATGTACTAGTCTTCATAGTTTCTCATAGGGTAATATTGCTGCTTGACCACATCCATAAAAAAATCCCAAGTGGGCTTGGCCCCAAATATTCTAGACACTTTTGTGGAATTTTTCTCCCAGAAAGTTTCCCACCAATGTTTGACATGGGGGAGAGCCTTAAGGAGCGCAAAGGTGATATTTTCTCTCGAAATTTTTTGAACAAAGAAATAACCTTCTAGAAAATTTAACCACTTTTCCAAAACATTTGCATCAATCCGATTTTCAAATACAAGAATATAAAAAGTAACTTGTACCTTGAATGGGGAAACGTCTCCAAAGCGACTGCTTGACAAAGACGCGCCTGCTATTGTTGACAATCGTTGAAGGAATTGGGAAAAAATCTCCAACATAGCGTTCCTTTGTTGCGCAAGGGATTCAACAAGTAATAATTTGATGGGATATTTTTCTCCCTTGTCTCTCTTTTCTTCCACCGTGGGAGGCTGCTTCAGTTGGAGAGAGTAGTTGTTTTCAAGAGAAACTCACTTTAGACCCAAATCTCTATACCCTGACCTCGTCGGGGACTTGCACTAAGAAATGAAAAGGAGTAGCCTACTTTGATACCACTGATCCAGATTATTATGAGAATGAAATGAATACATAAATATAATAATTAAATACACAAATATATTTCCAGAAACACAGAGACACAATAATGCACAAATTTTATTAATGACAAAATGTACAGAAACTGTAAAAATACAGAGTGAGTGAACTCACTAGAATGGTGGCAGCTTATCTCTGAGAAGAGATGTGATGGATAGGATCATTCATAAGAAGATGATGTTTACAATGAGGCTCCAAAGGATTTTTTAACATAAAGAAAATCGAAAACCCTAACTCCAAAAGATGAAACACAAAAAGGTTTGTGGGCCCCGATGGGGGTAGTTGATACGTCAACTTCCCAAGGGTGTAACTTTTTCATACAATCTCCATGTGGGACGCATGATAGGTCGTTCAAAAATTCTATCCAAGGAATACACATGTTTCCATCACACTTTAGCTAAATCCTATTGTGTGACTATGCCACGCCCAAAAAAAAATTGTTTAGGGCCTCAAAATGGCCAATGAAGTTTAGGACCCGAAAAACCTGTAGAAAAAACCGCCAAGGTGGAAACCCTTGTTTTGAGCTAGTGGAATAGATGGGTGGTCAATGATTTTCACCTGGATCATTCTCCCCCCCTTAGAAAGCAATGGTTTCGATTGCGTCAAGTTCCTATGGAAGATGGGGAAGCTTTTGCCAAATATGAACCTTGGTGAACTCCTTTCCTTGTAGAAGAAATTGTCCTGCTTAGCTTGTTGAAGATTGTTATGAACCTTGGTGAAGGGCTTGTATTCATTCATCTGATCTAGATGCATGATCTACCCAAGTGTGGGAGGACTCTGTTGGTGAAGATGCAATATGAGAATTATGAAGGACTCTGTTGTAACTTTGTTGGATTGGGCAGTGTGGAGGCACCCCAGTAGGTGACGCAACAATATTTTTGTGCTCTTCTACAATATACTTCTACTGGATAGAAAGGTCTTGGTATTTTTAGTATCGATAATGGTATGTACAACCCAAATTTCATATTATTTGGTTTACTAGTTCTACATAGAACACAACGTATGATAAACTTGGAAACTTGTTCTTTCATTTTAGGCTAGTAAACATGCCTATGAAAATTTGCAATGGTATTCCCAACACCAAAGTTTCCAACAATTAGGGAAGTATGATGTTTCCTCATCAATTGAAATCTCCTTCCCCATGGTAAACACAACTTTTCCAACTTGTAGAGTAGCCCATATTGAAGATGATATTTGTTTCCTTCTAGAATGACATTTGGTTTCACCTTCACCTACTGAAAGACACCCAAAAATCAGCATTCTCTTTGTAATCTTCACTCAACAATTAAAGTGTGAAGGGTTCAAGATTCATAATCATTCCCATGGTCACAATATTGTACATGGGTGGCCTTAATGACATATCAGGTGATGTGTTTTCCACACCTTTCTTATATTTGATAATTATAAGTAGGAATTGTTGCAAAAATCTTTAGTTATAATACCTTACCTATTGTAATTTACTTTGACTCTATAAGTATTGCAATGGTTGGTGGTTAGTGTAATATATGGTTTCCTTTCCCAAGAGATATGGTTTCCATTTCTTGACTACCTATAGTAGGGAAAATAGCTCCTTGTCATATGTAGGATAGTTTAGGACTACTTCTTGGGACAAATTTGAATGACATAAAATTGGTCTCTAATCCGAAAAGATCTTTTAATGACTATGGTTGAGTTATTTTTGCATGCGTTTATTAACCATTTATGAAGCTGAGTGAAAGAGGAAGAATTTAATGAACAAACATAGCATCCATAAGATAGTATATAGATCTGAACTGAAGCAATAAGAACAACAAACCATAACAAGAGAAGTGATAACGGAGTTCGGTAAGGTTGCCTACGTCTCTGAGCCTTTTGTCTCAGTGGGGGAGGCTTCTTTATTTCTGTTCAAAGCTCAATAAGTACATTGCATTAGCTCCATAAGGCAACAAGACTGATCTGTTCATGTTCTTCCAGATCTATAGAACCCAACAGAAGAAACAACACGCAAAATGGATGACCAGAGCTCCCAGAAATGGCCTGCAAGTGTCTGCTCCTCAACAACTTCCCTGCATAAAAATGGCTTTGGCTTGGCTTTCCTTCAGCATAACTCTTCTCTGATTTTCCTCCATGGCCTCAAACAGGCCTGGTCTTTATAGATCTAAAGTTGGTTATCCATCCCCAACTTCCTCCCAAAATCTAGGCTCAAATCCCCCTTCAAATGGCCCAAAATCCCCAAAAAATCCATTTTCTGGGCTAAATATCAGTGAGAAAATCCCCAAAAATCATTAATATATGGTTTAAAAACCACTTTCTGTTTAATTATTGGGATTATCCCCCTTGACTGGCGTGCACTCCCTCTCTGTGGTCATATAACTGCATAAAACTGTGGGCTGGGGCTTAGCCCCAACCCCTTTTCGCCCTCCAATACAAACACTTACTCTTTAAATAAATTAAATGTGGTTCATTTAAACAACAAACACGGTGTCACATTGGTAATGGCTCTCCTCTAAGGTGCTTGGTCTTGGTGGGTAGTTGTGGGTTCAAAACCCGTGGACCCCCAAATATTTTTGGAACTTGCCATTCAACCCTGACCTGGTGCCACATGGCTGCCCATGCCTGGGCCACGTGGCACCTCAACATTTGACTAGATTTTTCCATGTGTCAGATTTTGATTAGATTTTCCATCCACATCTGCGCAGTCAATTGCTGCCATTTGTCACACTTCCATTGCCACATGTCACCTCTAGAGAGTTCCACGTCACCTTTTCACTGCTGATTTTTTTTTTACTTTTTTAGCTGCTTGGGAAAATGGTTAGAGTGCAATAAATCTCGCATATGATGCCCATTTGAGAAAGTGAATATATGGCTGGAGTCAGCGCGACAAGACGGTCGCAATGGAATTGGTTTCATCCGATTATGAGAACTTTCATTTTTGAGCCTTTTTGAGCCCTGTCAGGCTCCTGGATCTGATTTTGGATCACACCTCCCCACTAAAGAACCTTTTGGTCACCAAAAGGTTACTGACCAATTAACAAGCTAGGATAGGCCACCTGGCTTGTCCTCTATCTCTAAACTCTGTCCTATGCACCTGTCTCATCAAGATCAACTGTAACACAATCATGACAACTGACAACATATTGTTAGCCATTTGAACCCTGTTACATTTTACCGAAGCCACTATCATCCATGTAGACAACATTACTAATGATAGTATCAATAATATGACTGCAAATGAGCTGATATACTTGTAATATTTGCACGATATGAGCTTATCTTGAAGCAACCTATGATTGATTTTCCATTCAACAATCATTTCTTGTTCTTGCTTAAGATCAATTACTTCATTTGAAACAATTATTGGTTTGTTTCTTGCTTGCAATGCCTTCTTTAATTGTTCCATTGTTTGAAGTGTTTTATTTGCTTTAACATGATGAGCATGAACCACATAATATTGACCTTCTTTGGTTAATTGATTGATTCTTTGTCCTGTAGAAGATTGCCTTACGATCATATAAGTATGGACTACATAAGACCATTCCACATTCACTTAATGACACTACATCACATGTTACCTTGTCCACATACTTAGATGAAATTGCAAATTTGATTGTGCACTACTTTGTTATGTGCATTTGATGATGATTGCTTATCCATTTAAGTGTGTAAGGATTATGATGAGTTTGTGTTT
>JZKD02S1674610.1:356740-367357 GCA_000966675.3 Picea glauca | reverse complement strand
CTAACGGTAGAGATTATGTTAGGGTTTTTTCCCTAGAAGGCAACCCTCTTTTATGAGGGAAATGTATTGCGGCTATGTATGAGGGTGAATATTGTATTCTGAGAGAGGAGACTGTTAGAGAAATAAGAGGAACTTACAACGGGTTTTTGCTGTAGGTTGTATCCCTTCATTTGCTGGATAATAATAAAGGAAGGACCTGGCAATTTCTGTGGTGGACATAGCCCACACTGGGTGAACCACGTAAATATGTGTCTCTCTTGTATTGTGTGTCTTCTGTGTTTTTTGTTTCTGCATTTGTTTTATTTTATTTCTCCGCGGTCCTGTTTTTCTAACAGTAACTTGTTGTCTAATCACAATGGTTTATTCAGTCTGAATGTCACTTTTGCAATTTGTACGTTGTTTGGTTGGACCTTGTTGTTTGTTCAACATGCTTTACTCAATCTGGATGTCACTTCTGGAATTTATTTTGTTGTATTGTCATGCTCTTTGCCTCTGGGGGTGGAAGGCCACAGATTTGGTGAGCTTGGTCTCCAACAGTGATCAGAGGCTTGACCAGAATGTGCTGAGAAATTGACTGTCCTGATCTGAGACAATGGTTTGTGGGATTCCAAAATGTACCCAGAATCGTTCAAAGAAGACCTTGGCAGTGGCCTCTGCTGTGATGCTCTTCTTGTAGGTGGCCAGAATCACCATCTTAGAAAAGCGATCCACAACCACAAAAACACAGTCATTTCCCTACTTGGTGGATGGGAGGCTCGACATGTAGTCCATTGAGATAGATTCCCATGGCCTGTCAGGAGTAGGCAGAGGGGTGTACATGCCTTGTTTCTTAGTGGTCGGTTTGGAAATCATGCAGGCAGTGCAAGACATTATATCCTTGCCGACCTCCTATCCAAGTTTTGACCAATAGAAATGTTTCTACAACATTTCCACTATCTTTTCGATGTTGAAGTGTCTTGCCACCCGCCTATAGTGGGATTCCTAGATCAGCCTCGCTCGCTCACTTGATGGAACACAGATATGGCCTAGAAAACACAACAACCCATCCCAAATATGGAAATTAGAGACAAGTGCATTTGCGCCAAAAATTTGGTAGGTGGTGGCGAAGTCTGGGTCTGTCTCATAGAGTTGGGGCCATCCAAAGGCCTCATGGCCACAAGAATCTAGCATCGTGGTGAGTGCCGTGACTGGTGGTTGCTAAGGCAATCAACGACACAGTTGGTGCTTCCTGTTTTATACTTAATGTTGAGGTGGAATTGCTACAAGTACGTGGGCCACTTCTGATGGCGGTTATTCCACAATTTGCTTTATGTCTGCATGAACTGTAGTGTCTTATGATCAGTGTGGATGACTGTCTCCTTTTTAAGAATGTAATGTCTCCATTGGCGGCATGCTTACACAATGGAGTACATTTCTTTGTCATAAGTAGGGTACTTACAGGCAACATATGATAGTGTCTCACTATGATAGGCCATGGGGTGGCCATGTTGAGTGAGAACGACGCCCACAACGTAGTCTGAAGCATCTGTCTCGATCTCAAAGGGTTGTTGTAGGTCTGGTAGTGAAAGTACTAGGGATGAGCACAAGCGCCGCTTGAAATCATCGAACGGTTATTGTTAGGACCGACCCCACACAAATTTCTCCTTACCACCACCTCTGGTTACTTGGCTGAGGGCCCATGCAATATGGGAGAATCCCAACACAAACCTGCAATAGAAATTGGCAAGGCCCAAGAAGCTCTGAAGCTAAGTGAGTGTAGTTGGGGCTGGTCAGTCACAGATGCCTTGGATTTTGACTGGATCCACATGTACGCCATGATGATCAATGATGTAGCCCATGTAATGAACCATGTCCATGCTGAAGGATCATTTTTCCAAGTTGGCATAGAGTTGGTGCTACCGAAGGGTGTGCAGAACCTGCTAAATATGCTGCAAGTGTTCTGCCCAAGTCTTTTTGTTAATGAGGATGTCATCCAGATACACCACTACAAATGTATTGGTGAATGGTCGCAGGATATCATCCATCATTCTCATGAAAGTGGCTGGAGCATTTGTCAAACCAAAGGGCATGAACAACCATTCAAAAATACCTTCCTTTGACTTGAAGGCAGTCTTCCATACATCTGCTTGTTCTATCGGGACCTGGTGATAGTCGGACTTCAGATCAATCTTACTGAAGTATTTGGCCCTTGTGAGCTGATCAAGGAGGTCATCAATTCGGGGAATCGGGTACCAGTTTCTGACTGTGATTTTATTCAGGGCCCGGTTATCAATGCAAATTCACTAGGTTCCATATTTCTCTTGTACCATCACAATTGGGATCCCACAATGTGATGAAATGGGACAGATGTGCCCCTTGTGGAGCAGTTCTTGGATCTGCCACTTGATCTCCTAATTCTCTAACAAAGAATGGTGGTAGACTGGCCCATTGGGCAAAGGTGCGCTGGGGGTCAGATCGATGGGGTGCTTGACCTGACAGTGCAGAGGTACCCCGATAGGTGAGGAGAAGATATCTGAGTATTCTTCCATGACCTTATCCACTTGCTTATGTTGTGTGGAGAGGTCGGTCGCGGAGACCCTGGATGTGGCTACAATCTTTTGCTCATTGTGAGAGCGAATCACAAATAATACAAACTTCCCTGTCTGAGAGATGACCTTGCTGCATTGCTTGACATAGATCAAAGAAATAACATTGGGTGGGATTGCTTCGAGTATCCTGTACAATTTATTGTTCAAAGTAATAATAACACTGCAAGGCCTAGACTCATATTCAACATGATGTTTCCATAAATATGGTTGGGCCAAAAGAACATTACAAACTTCGAGAGGGGAAACATCACACAATACCTTGTCTTTGAAGGGCTTGATGTCGTATGACAAGCGACATTTTTGGCTGATGCGGATGTCGCTTCTTTAGCGAAGCCATCCGATGGTGTAGGTCTGCGGGTGCATCATTGTTGGCAGAGCAAGTTGCTTGACAAAATTTGTTGAGATGAGGTTCTTATGGCTATCGCTATCAATGCTGAAGTGCAGTGGGGTACCCTTCACCCACATCTGTGAATGAAAAAGGCGCTTGCCTTCCTCTGGCTTGTCTAGTTCATCGGGATGGAGCTTGGTGGTAGCAACAGTAGCACTGGATTCTACGTCTATGATCTGTCTCCCCCTTTCTGGTTCTAAATCAGAGTCACAACATGCATCTGATTCAGAGGCTTTCACCTCAACCACCAACAACTTCTTCGAGCGAAAATCAACAGTGTTATGCCAGGGGATATTATGGAAGTCACACCACTTCCCGATATCTTTCTTTGTCTTTAGGGTGTCCTTCTTTGCTTGCGGCCTGGACTGTTGTCCTGAGGTTTTCCGTCTTTGCTCTGTCCTTTGTTCTGCAGTTTGGGGCCGCCCTTTCTTGGCTTTGGTTGTGAGGGGTTCCCAGGCCCAAATTTCTGCGTCTTTTGTTTGAGCTTCTACTCGATTTTGACGACATATCGATAGGCCTTGCCTAAGGATGAGATGTCCATAAACTACATTTCGGTCTGGTTGTATCTATGCAGACTGCCGCGATACTTGAGCACCAGATGTCACTTGGAATATTTGATACCCAGCTTGGTGCGCAAGGTATGGAAGATATTTGTGAACTCGGGCACCGCTTGGTCTCTTTCCTGTCGCTGTGTGGACCATTTTGTGTACAGGTTGTCATAACTTCCAACATGGTAGTATTGTTCCTCAATAACATCCCTGAAGGACTCCTAGGTGACTGCAACTGCAAATAATTAGGGTTCCTATGTTTCCTTTTTCTCACAAAAAGTTTCCCACCAATCTTTGACATGGGGGATGGCTTTGAGAAGCGCAAAGTAATATTTTCTCTATTCGAGAAGTTATGGATAGAGAAATACCCTTCTAGCATATTCAACTATTTTTCTACCCCATCTGTGTCTATCTGAACTTCAAATATCGGAATATTGAAGTTGATTTGTACCTTGAAGGGGGCGAAACCTCTGTTTGAGGAAAATGCGTCGCCTATTGGTAGCCACCGAAGCATTTGAAAAAACTATCCATCATCTCATTCCTCTGTTGTGTGAGGGATTCCTCAAGCAACATTTTGAAGGGATATCCTGACCCGTCGTCTTTCTTTTCTTCTTCCATGAGAGGTCGTTTGGGTGTGCAAGAGATTTTGTCCTCAAGAGAAACAAGCTCGAGACCCAATTCTTTGTACCCTAACCTCGTTGGGAACATGCATTAAGAACGACAAGGAGCAGACTGCTTTGATACCACTAATCCATAATATATTTGCAGAAAGAAATGAATACATATTATTATCAAAAGATGCTTAACATAGAATAACATATATACAGTAAAACTAATTTCTATTCAACAAGGAAATAAGTTGAAACTGTAAAATGCAGCGTAAACAAGCTTTCTAGAATGGTGGCGGCTTATCTCTGAGAAGATATGTGACGACTGTGCTCATTCACAAGAAGATGATTACAATGAGGCTCTGAAGGCCTTTTTACAATAAACAAGAATGTCAAAAACCCAAGACATCCAAAAACCCTAACCCTAGGAGATGAAGCGCCAAAAGTCATGTGGGCCCTGTTTGGGTAAGTTAGTACATCAACTTCCCGGGGTCGTAACTTTTGTATACGATCTCCATTTTAGGCGCACGATAGCTTGTTGGAAAGGTCCATACGAGGACTACACATTTTGATGCTATCTATCAAAGGTCATTTCGACTATGGTGAGCCCTAAAAAACATTGTTTAGGGCCTCAAAATGGCCCTGCAAGTCAGGGACCCGAAAACTAGGAAAAAAGCTGCCAAACTGGAAAACTGCCAAAATGAGCCAGTTGGAATAGGTGGGAGACCACCGACACCCACCTAGATCAACTGTAGTAAAAGGAAATTTTGGATAACATGATCCTAAGTATTTTCGAAGGAAGCAACTCATTGAGAAGTACAATGTCTATTCATTCGGGGTGGTGCTAATGGAGATATTGTGTGCAAACCCCACAATCAATCCCTCTCTTCCAAGAGAGCAAGTCAACATCGCATAGTGGGCAATGCACTTGCAGATATTTTTTTTTCTTGACTAGATCATTGATCCTCATCTTATGGGTACAATATATCATGGTTCTTTGTAAAAATTTGGAGACAACAGAGAAGTGTTTGGAAGAGCAAGGTATTGATAGGCCTACTATGGGAGATGAGTTATGGATCTTGGAGTAAGCCTTGCTACTTCAAGAGACTACTATGCAAAATGATCCAGTTGAGTTGAGAATAGCGCTAATCTCATTGGCAACTTCCTCTTCATTTCCCCAAGTAGACACTTTTGATAACAATTTAATTACAACAAATTATATGATAAAGTAGCTTTACACTTCCCAAAGGAAATCCCTCCTAAAAAATGTTTCAGATATTTCTCCAAAATGGTTCATGTCATTTTTACTAAAATTAGATTAATTTATGTGACCATGTAAATTGGTCGTTGTTCAATGATATTTTGTGCTTATACTGTATGTTGATGTATTTACATTTGATAGTTTAAGTTCAACATTACACTATATGTTAATTTTGAATGATGGCGGTCATTCATTGACATTAGTTAATTCTTGCATACTAATCACTTAAATGCACACTTTCATTCTTAAGTTATCACTTTTTCTAATTGATCATTGTTTACAAATATTCTATCATATCATTTGTATCACAACATATTTGATTATTTAGTTCAATGTCAATGTCCATGCCACTTGATCAATCTTCCCATATAGTAAATAACAACATACAATTATGAGTTGTTTTTTATCCATAGCTTAATTATCACTATTGCAACTTAGATTCTATATTCCACAACTTTATCACTAGTGCTTAAGACTTTTTAAAAATTTGTGTACTAATTCTAAAGGTTCAATTTTTTTTTACATCTAGATATAATAATTATGTCTAAAGTGTTTTTTAAGAGGTTGGTTTTATGAGATATTTTGTCATCTCACATATGGTTAATCATATCTATGGAGTTTTTCATCTCACATATGATTAATTACATCGACAAAGTTTTTAAGGGGAAATTCTTCTTTGAGTGCTTCTTCTTCCTCCATTTCTATCTAAAAAAGTCACAGTCACATATATGCATTTATTGCATGTGGTCATGTAGTGAGAGATTCAAATTTGGAGTTACATGATGGTTGAAAATATTTCACTAGATGTAGAATAAAGATAAACCTTTTAAAATATTCATTTTCCATCCAAAAACAAAATCCCACCTTCTTTCACAAGGTAACCACTCACCTCGTTTCCTTTCCTTACTTCCAGGGTATACTTTGAGTATGCTAATTAAAAATAATTAAATAACTTTACCAGACTGAGACCATATATATAAAACTAAACACGAATTAAATAACTTTACCATATAGACAGGTAACATGTATATAAAAGTAAATACCATGTTAGGAGCATGTGCACCAAACCTCGTTGACTCACTTGGAGGTCGCGGTTGGTACTCCATTATTAAGTTCGTTGAGTCTGAATAAAATCTTAAATTTCAACTTAAACGTGATCTCTCTTGGAGAAGGAAAGTATATTCCGTGTGGCATGGCATCCCATTATTGTATCATACCCAAAGCAACCCATCCTTAAAGTTTATATAACAGGTAAAGAGGGAGCATAACAATATTTAAAACTAAATAAGTTTATAAAAATTTTGGAATTAAATTTTACTATATTTTAATACAATCCAAATCATCAAAATTAAAAAAAATAAAAATACAATCCAAATCATCAAAATTAAAAAAAATAAAAATACAATCCAAATCATCAAAATTAAAAAAAATAAAAAGTGCTTAACATTGATTTTGACTCCCAAAAAAACTAACCTAAAAATATGAGTTGGTCCCATTATTAACTCACCGCTGCAAACCGTTGAGATAGTTAGAGTTGGTAGTTGGCCCAACCGACTTAATAAAAAACACGTGTCATCATGCTTCACGTTAATGGGTGTTTATAACATTTTAATACGAAATTTTACTCTTTATTTTGAGCTTATCTTATAAAAGTAGTTTTATCCACTTCGTCAACATCTTGTTTACGCTTTCGATAATAATATAAAATAGTTGACTCATGAAGATATATTAATAGTTCATTTCCAAATACCAATACCAAATAGTTCATGGAGATATATTAATAGTTCATTTCCATGTTAAAATCTATGACCCGAAGCCACTATCATGTTAATAACACCATGTGTCTTATATGCAGGTTTAGTGGTTTTGCCCTCGTAATTTCTCACCCCTTTAAACCCTCATTTCCCTAACTTTGGATCTCTATGACATTATAAACATTTTGACCCAAACACAAACTTTTATTGTAACAACCCTCCTTTTTAGTTCTTGCCTCCATATAGGGACTCTAGCTTTCACTTGGCGGTCAATGATTGTTGATCGCCCTATTTACTTGGTTTGTTTTGCTAATTAATTGATATGTTTTTGTTACTTTATCCAAATTTTTTAATGTTTTTGAAAAACCATAATATTAATTTTGAATTTGAAGAAAAATAAAATATATTTTTTTGAATATTTTAGTTTTGTGAATCAAATATTTGATTAGTGCAGAGATTGTGATGTGACATAATTAATTCTAGTGTACGTCAAATATTTTATATTATTTGTCAGATATAAAAATTAATTTACAAATACAAATTACGTGATTGGATGGTTTGAAGGCTCTCACATTGCAGAGCACTCAAGAATACAGTTCACTGCAGTCTATGCTCACTGTAGTCAATGTGCAGTCACCGTCTATTCCTACTCCTACTACCACCTGCTTGATCGGAGAGATGTTTCTAGATCCACTTGGATGCTTTGTCTTGCCCCCACCGCTGCATCGTCTTTCTACTCTTCTACTGAATTTAAGCTATTCAATTTCTGACTCGCCCCTCTTCCCGAGCTCGCCAACAATGCAAAAGCTTCCTCCAAATATTTATTTTCTCAGATAGTTCCTAAAGATCCCAGATCTCCTCTCAATAGTCTGTTAACAAACGATTTTGACACAGAGCAGATATTGAAACATATCGATTTGCAGGCCCAACCTCTTATTGCTTCTCTCAAGAGGCAAGTTAAAAATATCGACAAAAACTCCAAAACCCTAAGTCTCCTCGTGAATGATCATGAACCCAAATCAGCCCTAGGAGACTGAGGAAGAGAAGCAGATGATGTTGACAAGGACTCAGAAGATATCGACGTGGACGCCGAGGTGGAAGAAATGAAGTCCTTAGAGTTTGATGAAAGCTATGAACATGAACTAGAGTAGGAGTAGGAGCATGAGAAGGAGGAGTCCAACGAAGATGAGAATGAAAATGAAGAGAACAGGGAAGCCAAGGTTTTGGAGGACCATTTTTTCAAAATTAACGATTTGGAGAAGTTCTTGAACGAGGCCGAGGTGCAATGACTTGAACCTCCTAAAGAATTAACAGATGACGATGCTAATGAATCCTTGGAAGAAGAGGACGAAGAACATGACAACACAGATCATGATGAAGACGATGATGAGGATGAAGAGGCAAGCATCAAAGTGCAAAGATACTTGTCCATTTTCCAAAGGAAGAAATCACATACCAGAATAATGATTGTGCACTTCAACGTTCTCCCTTCGATGACATACCTGAATAATGATTTTGCACTTCAAATTTCTCCCTCCTTGTCGTTTGGGGGAAGGTTACATGTGAACAAATCTTCTTTGCAAACTATTTCTCTGCAAACTACAAAGACAAAACAAATAATTGGAAAAAAGATTTTTGACTGTCTAGTTGTTAAACAAAGAGGCCTTATAGTTCTCGTGTCATCTATATGAATCCATCACTAGTTGTAACTGTAACTCCGTCTAGAATTTGTTGATGAAGGTGACAAATGATGCTACACTTAGACGTTTCCTATGTGCCCGAGATTTAAATGTGGAAAAAGCTTCTCAACTTTTCCTGAAATATCTTAAATGGAGGTAGGCACTCATACCCCTAGGCTATATTCTAGAGTCAGAGGTCTCCAATGAACTCAGGAAGAAAAAGATTTATATTCAAGGGTTCGACAAACAAAGGTGCCCTATTGAAGTGATTCTTGCGGCAATGCATTATGCCTCTGACAAGGATCTAGAGGAATTCAAATGTAGGTGACATTGCTAAACAATTGATTTCCCTCTAAATGAATTGTTTAAGTCGTAAATTTCTAAATCATATATTTTCTGAATGATTTGGACTTGTTGACGTTTCAATAAACATTAACTTATTATTTAATAGTTCACAATCTTATGGATCTTTTAATCTCTTTTTGTAGGACTGATTGTCTATCATTTTGAAAAATTATGTGCCAGGTAATCCCTCAAAGAGACATACCTTTTTAATTACATAAACAAGTTTTGTGTTATTCTAGGTATTGTCCATAGTCTAAATATTCTTATACTATTCACCAAGGAAAAACTTAGAAGATGATTGCACATAGAATGATACTTATTCAATCTTTGCAACATGCCAACATAACAAGAAATATTTGTCATCATAGCAGATTTCGAGGGTTGGGTTTATAGTAATGTAGATATCTATGCCTACCTTGCAACACTTGAAATTTTGCAGGTGAGTTTTAATTGCAAAAGGTAAAAGACAAGTCCCTGATTATCATTCATGTTAACTCTTTTCAAATTTCAACCAATTTAAGAGCATTCATACATCAACATTCACCATACATTTATTTCTTTCTTGTATACTAGAGTCAAATCACTCTAATCTATGGTTATACTTGGAGAAACATCCATCTTTTTGGTCGGAAAGTGAAATTCACAGTTACATCACTTTGTTAACTTTATTGTTGCCTTAAACATTAATCTATTCCATGATATTTATCCTCTAAGAAGTTGCAAAGTGATACATTCTTCTACTTCCATGTTCCCTTAATAAAATATAATTCATATTAGACATGAACAAGATGGTTCTCCATGGTAGATCTAGTAAAACTAGCCTTTCACCATCTGCTTATATTACATATCTCTTCATCATCATGTGTGATAAAGAAATAAATTCAATGCCTTTTGTGGGATTTATAGCAGCATAGATTGAAGTAATAAACAATAGCACAATTTCTTGTTGTCTTGTGTCAATCATTCTTCAAATTTTAGCTCAACCATTGCCAATATACTGCAATTTTTTTTTTATTGTGTAGAAGGCATAATCCTACTGTGAGAGAGACTGCTAATTATGCTATAGAAGTTGAAGTTCATTGAGAATTGTATGTGTACAGAGAAGCAGAGGCATTCAGAAAAGAAAAAGAAAAGGGCCTTCCTCATACCACTTTGACGCCCAACAACATTTTGGCTGACGAACATAGAAGAAGCCACTTCTCTCTTAATGCATAAGCTTGAAACGATCTTTGCTCACTTTGTTTTTGGCATGGAATAAAGGGTACATATGGCCCCTTACTAAGCTACATGGCTTCAATATCAGCTTATGATAGTGTGTGTAGACTTGAGATCCTCCAAGAGAATCGAACTTTGTTCTCATCAAAGTTGGCAAGAAATTAAACATTGAAATCATTAGCACATTACATTGTGCATGGGTGTCCATCTGTACTTGAAATCATTAGCACA
>JZKD02S1674610.1:336779-353379 GCA_000966675.3 Picea glauca | reverse complement strand
GCATCCTTTCATGGATGGTCACCTTATGTTCCCTATATATGGAACACTCATTATTGTAATAATACATCGATCATATCTCATATGAAGAAAACTAACATGGTATCAGAGCGGGACTGGGCTTGACTCCCTCATGGGATGGCCCATGAAAATGAGAGATAGCTTGCTATGATACATAGTAGCAGGGTAATGTACAACCCTCTATGTCATATACAAATATCAGTTATCTTTCCAATGGCTTGTTGAAACCCTTGAACAACTCAATCGTCCACATGAACAACTCAATCGTCGGGTTCAAGAGATTGTTGCCAAATCCTTGGCTTTAAAGAGATGACATTGCCATGCAAGGTGAGCGATTTTATCTTGGTCAATGATGCCGATAATATAACTTAAAGAACAAGTGCTTGCTTGGATTTAGCTCTTGTTTTCACAATCGATGGGTTTGAGAGGCACACTGCACGTAAGTGGAGCAATTTCACAAACTCACAAAGTTCAAGTAATTCCAAACTGTTGTGCTCTATTTTTCCATTAGTGCAAACACGAATAATGGACGACTACTGGGAATACCGACCGCTTGGGGTCCATTCGGAAATTTATTTGGGCCATGCATCTATGTTGCGCTTTCTAGAGGAGACTACTTTAGTGGCCATCAAGATTTTGATTGGGACGTGATGTTCTCAAGTCATATAGCGCGACGGAGTTGGTAAAGGGAGGTATTATATTCAAGTCGTCCTCCAGCCTGGAGGTATGATTCTACACATACTCGGGCACGCTCTACCTTCCGCATATCAACGTACAAGAAAAGTAGACTGAAGTTAATTTGCAGAACATGGTTGCCTTAGAGTTCAACGACGCCATCCATGGTGACTTTGTGACGCGCTACATTGCGCTCATGCACTGCCTCATCGACACGCTCGATGACATTCGTGTGCTCAGTGAATCTAGCGTCATTGGTTAGCGAAGTCCAATGCTAGGCAAGCAGGACATATCCGTAGCCAGTATGTGGAAAGGCATGTGTAATCCCTTCTTCATAGGACCATCCGGTAAACACGGCTCAGAACTCCACGAAGTGATGCTTAGGATGTATTGCATCCATTAACCTATATTGTTGAGATTTATTGTTTTCCTTGAGATTTATTGTTTGCCGGTGTATTAAATCTTTGACTATGTATCGTTTGACCTAGTCAGAGATGAAGGAACCAATATCTCATGCCTTAGACAATCAAATAAAGGAACCAAGACATTGGTTTCACGAGGAAACCTTCATATGCCTTGGGGGACATTGGCTCCATAAGGGAACCTCGATATGCTTGAGACATTGATTTCATGAGGAAAACTCAATATATCAAGTATGGTCCAATATTACTTAGTATGATTAGCATTTACCTACGTTTCTGTGGGCAGAGGCATCCATGACTATAGTGTATGTTTAGAACATAAGTCCTCACAAGACTTTGAGGAACATGACTCCTGAGGAGTCCTTCACCGGAGTGTAGTCTGAAGTTGGACACTTAAGATATTTGGGTGTTTAGTATACATTCATGTACCCAAGGAGAAAATGACCAAGTTAGATCCTTCAGGAAGAAAGGGTACATTTTTGGGGTACAGTGAGTCTTCAAAGGCATACTAGATCTACATCCCTGGTTAGAGACATATTGAGGTGAGAAAAAATGTTACCCTTAATGAGGAGGTATTCTTTAGGATATCTAGAGGACCTCACATGGATATTGATAGTGAGAGAGATGAAGAGATGGTGCCTTCTCGCCCTCACGCTCCAACAGTTCAGAGGGAGACATCGTCTATTGATCAAATTGATCACGTTGATCTTGTTGCTCCACTTAATGTTTCCAGAGATATTGTAGTAGGTCGGAAGATACTTGCATGGGCTCATCAGACTCTGCAGGAGGTAGAAGGACATGCAAATCCTCATGGTACCTTTCGAGAGAGAAATAGACCTCATAGATATTCGTGCTCTATTGTAGCTATGAGCCACATCATTGATTCCAATCCTTCCTGTTATGAGGAGGCATCTAGTATGGAGAGATGCCATGATGCAGGAGTATCAATCCATCATGAATAATGATGTGTGGTATATTGTTTAGAGACCTGAAAGGAAGTCTGTAGTGAATTCCAAATGGATCTATAAGATCAAACAGATAGCCGATGAAAGAATCGAGAAGCACAAAGCAAGTTTTGTTGCTAGAGGATTCTCTCAGGTGGAGGGAATAGATTATGAGGAGAAATTTGCTCCCGTTGCTCGATACACTTCTATTCGAATAATTATTTCCCTTGCAACATTCGTGGGTTGGAAACTACATCAAATGGATGTGAAGACAACCTTTCTCAATGGAGAGATTTGGGAAGAAATATACATTGAGAAACCAGATGATTTCATCATACATAAGGAGTCTCATGTGTGTAGTTGAATAAGGCCTTGTATGGACTCAAGTAGGCTCCTCGAGCTTGGTATGCGAGGATTGATGGAAACATGATGAGTTTGGGCTTCAACAAAAGTGTTGTTCATCCCAACATGTACTACAAAACTGTTAATGGTGAGGCCCTGATTTTAGTCCTCTACGTTGATGATTTATTCCTCACAGGTACATAGAGATTTATTATTGAATGCAAGTATGCATTGGCCTCTGAGTTCAAGATGAAGGACCTTGGTATGATTCACTACTTCTTGGGACTAGAGGTGTGGCAAAGAAATGATGAGATCTTCCCGAGTCAGGGGAAGTACACAGTTGAGAAATTGAAGAAGTTTTAGTTATTAAACTTGAAACGCATGGCTACAGTTATGGTGATGAATATGAAGAAACTATGTGTGCCTTCTTTCAATTCCGACGAGATTGATCCGACCCCGTGATGCAGGAGCATCTCAAGCGATCCAGCGCGGAGATAAAAGACAGCTAGAAAAGCAACCGACGCGAATTTTGAAAATATTATGTAATGACAATGAGATCATTAAATGGAGGGGACACTTGTAAAATGTAAATGGACCTTGAGCGATTTGCTCTCGTCCATAGTAGGTAGAAGGCATTTATAATAGTTAATGCAAGTAGATAGAATTTAATGCGCAGATTAGACAGTTTAGAATGAAAGAGGGAAACATGACATAGACACCCTCATTGTATTATTGTATGATAGTGAAGAACATTACCAAGAGAGAAGAGCATACAGAGCTGGAGCAGAGAACCTGTGTTTGAAAAACACCCATGTACAAAGATTTGAGTTAATAGAAGAAGTCTTAATTCAGATTCATGGCGTTGTATTTGTTTCTTGTATGTGTATGCTGAATGGTATGTTCATGGTTTTACTCTTTCTGTTATACATTTGCTTTTTGTGTTGTGTACGAATGATTTCAGGATTACGTTTGAAGTCTGAGAAAGAAAGAGTTAGGAAATGAGTTTCAATTGTTTTTTTTGTTTGAGTGAGAGTTCCTGCAAGGAGTGTTGTTGAATTGTCCGCAAGGAGTGCGTTGACAAAGGGTTTACAGGTTTGTCTCTGAAAGCTCAAATAGGATAGCTTTTGTCCTCATTTCCTCAAAAGTGCAGTTAGGCACATGAGCCATGAAAGGTGTGCGTAGGCCGAGTGAAGCTTCAGGGGTTTGTAACTTGGATGACTTGTTGAGAGACTGCTACTGCAGGGAGTGTGCAGAGTCGAAAGGAATTCAACACTTGAAAGTGTTTGAAGGTCTGCCACAAGGAGTAACAACAGGAATTTTTCTGAAAGACTCGAAGTCGTGGAAAACCTCATAAGGGTTCGAACCTTCGAAGTCATCGAAGGAAAGCAAGAGGCTAAGTGCCTTGAAGAATTGAAAGGAGGTGCAGCGACGTCGTGCTGCAGGAGGAAAAATTCCACGTAGAGAAATATTTTTTTTAAATTTCGCGGAAGTTCTCAAGGGAAGAAGCAGACGGTCGAAATTCTCCGTAGAGAATTTGCAAAGTCCCGCCAGCCGTCCAATCTGACAGAGAAGCAAGGGGGTTACGACTGTTTCAAAAGTTTCAAGCTCAGGAGATCATGAGCCGTCATACCTCACTTAGATACCCGTCAGTCGTGGGATCTGACAGGAGTTGCACGGGGTTTAAACCCTCGCAAGCAGAGAGAAAGTCCCGAAAGGTGTCGGGATATCGGGACTTCAGAATTTGGGATATTGGAAGTCTTGAGGACAGGAGATCGGGTCACTTCATAGTGAAAACCCAGAATTTGATCTGAGCCATCCATTCATTAGAACACGTGGCGGAGATCAAGAACCCATCAGTATTTCGGCTACAGGGTTTCGAGTTGATAGAGAAATTGTGACATCGGGGAATTGCAAGTCGCGAAATCCCAAACTGAATCAGGACCGTCCGTCTGTTGGGACATGTGGCGGTGATCAAAAGTCCGTTGACATTTCGCATGCCGGGATTTCGGGGATCAAGAGGACAAGATGCGGAACATTTCAGCATTCGATTTCGCGAAATGATTAAGGACCGTCCATCATAGGAGGATGCGTGGCGAAAATCCTAGAGTTCTGGGAAAATCCCGATAGGAAAGTCCATTGTCTTATCGGTGTTCGGCATTACGCAAATCCTGAAGATAGGAGACCCGCGCATTTTGGGAACGGAAGTTCCAAAATCATGAAAAGGTGGAAATCCCGGAAAAGAATAGCAGTACTAGATATCGGGATTCGGGAATTCATAGTTTGTGTTGACATGAGGTTTTTTGCTTCGAGAGTCTCGATTTCCTAATACGCGAAAATGCACTGACTGTTGGATTGAGCGAGGAATCACAACCGTCGATTTCTTTTGGTGACCGAACATCGGAGTTTCGACAATGTGGGAATTGGGATTTTGGAGGTCGAGGGGATGAGTTGCATGACATTGCGACTCCCGAAATCGCGATAAGGAGAAAGGAAAAATAGAGAGAGGAAAGGCCAAGTGTCATAATTTTGGGTTTCGGGGGTCTGAGAGACAAAACACTCGGCCACAGGACTCATGAAAATGTGAAGTCTGATCTTCCGAAATATAAGGGGAAAATTTCTCAAGGTTATTTGTGGGTGCAGATTATCCGACAGGGAAATAGAAGAGCGAATTGTTGAGAACTCTTCGGGCAAGTGGAAGAGGAAAGATCCTATGTACGTGGACTTCCGACCTGTGGGTTAGGAGGGCTGCGTCACCCCAAAAAGACAACTGATTGGATCATTGATGTATCTGGTTAACACTAGACCAGATATTTGCTATGCAGTGAGTGGACTTAGCCAATTTATGAGCCAACTGAGATAGACACATTAGATTGTTGTGAAGCATGTGTTGAGATACTTGCGAGGCACAATTCGACATGGTGTGAGATATACTTCTAGTATTGATATAATATGGTAGGAATATATTGTCTCTGATTGGGCAGGGAGCGCAGTGGACAGAAAGAGCACCTTCAAGTTTTGCTTCACTTTGGGATCTTTCATGGTTTCCTGGTGTAGCAAGAAATGAACTTTTGTGGCGTTGAGCACAATAGAAGCATAATACATTTCATTAAGTATGACAGTCTGTGAAGTAGTGTGGCTTCACAAATTCCTTGCAGATCTATCCGAACATGTGTTGGATTCCACCATTATTCCTTATGGTAACCAAAGTTGTGTGAAGATCTCTAATAATCCGGTGTTTCATGACAAATCAAACCACATTGAGATCAAGTACCATTTCATCTGAGACATGGCACAGAGGAAGGAATTATTGGTGCAATACCTTCCTACAAATGAGCAGGTTGTTGATGTTCTTACTAAACCAAGATGAAGTTTAAGTACTTTTGTGATAGACTTGGCGTGGCAGAGAATGCCTCCCTCGTTGAGAGGGAGTGTTGATGTTTGCATCTTCCTAAGACATTCTCCATATCGTACTCCTATGTGACTGAGTTGATTTGATCTGTGATGACACTTATCCGAGAAGGGATAAGTGGGGCACCTATCAGAGAAGGGATAAGTGTGGTTGGGCTTATAACCCAACGTCTCATGTGGAGAGCACATGAGGGCATGTCAAGAGAGTTTACCCTTGACATCATACACTATGGGAGTTGACCCTAGTGTTTCTAGAGGGTGTAGCCTCTAGAAGTCCACATGGAGTGCCATGTGTGACAAAATTTCTCCATATTTTACTCCTATGTGAATTGAGTTGAGTTGATTTGTGAGGACACTTGTCTGAGAAGGGATAAGTGGAACACTTATTCGAGAAGGAATAAGTGTAGTTGGGCTTATAACCCAATGTCCCATGTGGAGAGCACATGAGGACATGTCAAGGGAGTTGACCCTTGATGTCATACACTATGGGAGTTGACCCTAGTGTTTCTAGAGGGTGTAGCCTCTATAAGTCCACATGGAGTGCCATGTGTGACAAACTTTCTCCAGATCGTACTCCTCTGTGAATTGAGTTGAGTTGATTTGTGAGGACACTTATCCGAGAAGGGATAAGTGGAACACTTATTCAAGAAGGAATACGTGAATTTGGGCTTATAGCCCATCATCCCATGTTCAGAGAACATGAGGACATGTCAAGGGAGTTGACCCTTGATGTCTCACACTATGGGGAGTTGAACCTAAGTGTCCCTAGAGGGAGTAGCCTCTAGAAGTCCACATGGGAGTGCCATGTGTGACAAATATTTTACTACTATGGTGGTTTTGTACAACCGGCGGAGATTGCGTGTCTCTGGACAGTAGTTGTGTACTACTATGGAAAGATACCTCCCTAGATAAGAGGGAGTGCTGATGTTTCAACATCGGGCATAACTTCTCCTACATTGGGCTACAGACCAAGGGAGATAGGATACATTTTTCACAAAGGTGCACTTGTGATAAATGGGCCCAGACGTAGTCCTTCCTTGATCATGACAAGGAATAATATGGACTCGAGGTGCTTGAAGAGATTTCCACGTGTTAGTTAGCATCAAGCCGACATTCACTCATAGGTTTGTGCCTGTGGTGAAAGATCCTGGTGTAGTCTTTGTCCTAGTCATGGTGATTTGACAAGGAATGGTAAGACTCAAGATGTTATATGCTTTTACATGTGGACCCAAAGTGAGCCTAATCTCAGAGAGAGTTAATTGGTTCAGAGGGAGAGCTGTAGAAGGAGTTTCTCCTCGATTCAGGTGGGAGAGAGATGTCTCCCAAGACTGAAAGACAAGTGTCATGAGTCTAGGGTGAATTTTGTATACATCAAATACAAGGGTGGCATGTTGCAGAATGTCTCCCTCGTTGAGAGGGAGTGTTGATGTTTGGACAACATCGAGAAGACATTCTCTAAAGATAATAATTAATAATATAATTATTATTGATTATTAAATATATTATATAATAAGTAAATGATAATAACAAATAGTTATTGATTATTCAAGGGACACATCCTTTCATGGATGTTCACCTTATGTTCCCTATATATGGAACACTCATTATTGTAATAATACATCGATCATATCTCATATGAAGAAAACTAACAGGTCCTTCCATTCTCCCTGAGCGAAGGAGAGGGGAATTGGCTTCTGTACGCTGCTACCCTTCGTTTCTTCATTTTCCCTGCCGCCTTGCTGCTCGTCTTGTTGAGCCGCTTCCTCTGAAAATTCATCACTTGCTTTATTTGCCTTTTCTTCTACACTGCCTGGTAATTCTTCCTCAACGTAGCAAGTTGTGTGTTCCCATGCTGGGCCACCTTCCTTGTAATTGTGCGTCGTTCCTGCATCCTGAGGCTTGGCTTCATCCACGAAACATGTGGGGGGATCCCAAGTATCCGGAACAATGAAGAGGAGATGTGTTGGAGGAACCTGGATGGGTTCATCTAGAACAATCTCCTCCACATAAGCCATGGGAGGCGTCCAGGGCTTCCTGGTTCTCTGAGTTTGTGCCATAGCCATCGCTCTTTCAAAATTATTATGCCTCTTTTTGCGGGAGTCAAATGCATACCACACAGCGCCTCTGCGAGGCCGTCCTCTTGCTCTCGGCATGTAGAGGAGCATAGCTATAACCAAAATTCCAAATGAGTAAGTGTCTCTGCACCGACACTCCGAAGGTTTAGCCTTCATCCACTCAACTCCCAAATGCATTGCATAACCATTAGAGTGGCTGATAAGAATGAAGGTGATTGTGAAAGCCTTGGCCATTAAGGCCCAACTCATTGAGAAGTACAATGTCTATTCATTTGGGGTGGTGCTAATGGAGATATTGTGTGCAAGGCCCACAATCAATCCCTCTCTTCCAAGAGAGCAAGTCAACATTGCATAGTGGGCAATGCACTTGCAGATTTTTTTTTTCTTGACTAGATCATTGATCCTCATCTTATGGGTACAATATATCATGGTTCTTTGTAAAAATTTGGAGAGACAACATAGAAGTGTTTAGAAGAGCAAGGTATTGATAGGCCTACTATGGGAGATGCGTTATGGATCTTGGAGTATGCCTTGCAACTTCAGGGGACTATGCAAAATGATCCAGTTGAGTTGAGAATAGCGCTAATCTCATTGGCAACTTTCTCTTCACTTCCCCAAGCAGACACTTTTGATAACAATTTAATTACAACAAGTTATATGATAAAGTAGCTTTACACTTCCCAAAGGAAATCCCTCCTAAAAAATGTTTAAGATATTTCTCCTTCAAAATGGTTCATGTCGTTTTTACTAAAATTAGATTAATTTATGTGACCATGTAAATTGGTCGTTGTTCAATGATATTTTGTGCTTATACTGTATGTTGATGTATTTACATTTGATAGTTTAAGTTCAACATTACACTATAGATTAATTTTGAATGATGACGGTCATTCATCGACATTAGTTAATTCTTGCATACTAATCACTTAAATGCACACTTTCATTGTTAAGTTATCACTTTTTCTAATTGATCATTCTTTACAAATATTCTGTCATATCATTTCTATCACAACATATTTGATTATTTAGTTCAATGTCAATGTCCATGCCACTTGATCAATCTTCCCATATAGTAAATAACAACATACAATTATGAGTTGCTTTTTATCCATAGCTTAATTATGAGTATTGCAACTTACATTCTATATTCCACAACTTTATCACTAGTGCTTAAGACTTTTTAAAAATTTGTGTACTAATTCTAAAGGTTCAATTTTTTTTTACATCTAGATATAATAATTATGCCTAAAGTGTTTTTTAAGAGGTTGGTTTTATGAGATATTTTGTCATCTCACCTATGGTTAATCATATCTATGGAGTTTTTCATCTCACATATGGTTAATTACATCGACAAAGTTTTTAAGGGGAAATTCTTCTTTGAGTGCCTCTTCTTCCTCCTCCATTTCTTCCTCCATTTCTATCTAGAAAAGTCACATTCACATATATGCGTTTATTGCATGTGGTCATGTAGCGGTTGCATGTGGTCATGTATTGAGAGATTCAAATTTGGAGTTACATGATGGTTGAAAATATTTCACTAGATGTAGAATGAAGATGGACCTTTTAAAATATTCATTTTCCATCCAAAAACAAAATCCCACTCTCTTTCACAAGGTAGCCACTCACCTCGTTTCCTTTCCTTACTTCCAGGGTATGCTTTGAGTATGCTAATTACAAATAATTAAATAACTTGACTAGACTGAGACCATATATATAAAACTAAAGACGAATTAAATAACTTTACCATATAGACAGGTAACATGTATATAAAAGTCCCTGGATGGGGTGCCACGCGGAGAGGGAAGGACACACGGATCAAAGCCGGGTGGTTCCATAAATGCTGGCCACCAACTCCCATCTCCTCGCCATTTATGATGGGATCAAACCCATGCAGCTCTCACCATATGACGAGGCCTCTCACTCGCGCGAGGAGAACGGTTGACCAGAGAATTAAGACCATAGCCTTAATGGCCTTAGATATCATCTCCATCCTTATCAACAACCTTGGAGGCAATGTGATGCACTTGAAGGTTGCAGAGGTGAAGGCTGAAACAACGAGGTGCAGGAATAGAGACAACCTTTCAGCTGGTATTCCGACAATAGCGTTCCTTTTAAGCATGTTGAGAGCAAGGGGGTGGCCTCACAGAGGCGCGACTTGGTATGCGTCCGACTCACGTAGGAAGCGATAGAAAAAATTTGAGAGAGCTTTGGCTCTAGCTAGCAGGAGAAGAACTAGGAAGTCCAGAAGAATTAGAACGCCTCCCATGGCGTATGTCGAGGAGATTACTCCGGATGAATCTATCCAGAATTACTTCGAGAATCTTCTCTTCACGGTCCCAGACAATTGGGCTCCCCTCGCTTGTTTTGGAAAGGATGCCATTACCCCTGCTCCAAGACCAGCACACGGTCCCAAGGACACTCCAGCTGCGGAATTTACATCTTGAATCGTGGAGGAAGAGATACAGGAAGGCATAGAAGGAAACATCCATTTCACAATCGGTGAACCTCCTGAGGAAATTGCACAGCAGAATAAGCAGTGAGAGCACCAGGATGAGCCCGACGCACGAATGAAAGCTCCCCTCTCCTCCATTCCGCAAGATTTGTAGGACCAACCACCACTTCTTCACCCGTAGCACCTGGAATTAATCTTTGAGGTATGCAACATGGTGGACGACCAAATTTTTAGAGCTATCTGCATCAACCAACGTCATGACATGATTTACGCCGCCTACTCTAGCACTACCGCTAGACACCAGTGCCCCACTTGCGCACTGTTCTATGAAATTCTAGTCAAACGCGACAAGAGTGAAGACGATTACGAGGACACCGGTTAAAAGGTTTTCTTGCATGCTCATAGTTAGAAACTTTTTTCTTTTGTTGCAATCCAGAGCAGTAGCTCAGTTAGCTTATAACAATGATAGCGATAGCGTAGTGAAGAACAAACTTATTCTAGAGATGACCATGTGTCCTGGTTTCCTTCGGGTAGGATGGTAGCCTGGAATTTTGAGTTTAGGAAGTGGCATGGAATGGCCAGCTGTCTCGATTTCCTCTCCAGGCAGAACACTGAACACTCCCACAATACTTTCTAATTTTGCAATATTAATATAACAAGACCTGCCTTTTTTACTTAAAAAAAACAAAAAACAAAACAAACATGTATATAAAAGTAATACCATGTTAGGAGCATGTGCACCAAACCTCGTTGACTAACTTGGAAGGCGCCGTTGGTACTCCATTATTAAGTTGGTTGAGTCTGAATAAAATCATAAATTTCAACTTAAACATGATCTCTCTTGGAGAAGGAAAGTATATTCCGTATGGCATGGCATCCCATTATTGCATCATACCCAAAGCAACCCATCCTTAAAGTTTATATAACTTGTAAAGAGGAAGCATAACAATATTTAAAACTAAATAAGTTTATAAAAATTTTGGAATTAAATTTTACTATATTTTAATACAATCCAAATCATCAAAATTAAAAAAAATAAAAATACAATCCAAATCATCAAAATTTTAAAAAATAAAAAGTGCTTTTTGACTCCCAAAAAAACTAACCTAAAAATATGAGTTGGTCCCATTATTAACTCACCGCTGCAAACCCTTGAGATAGTTAGAGTTGGTAGTTGGCCCAACCGACTTAATAAAAAACACGTGTCATCATGCTTTACGTTAATGGGTGTTTATAACATTTTAATACGAAATTTTAATCTTTATTTTGAGCTTATCTTATAAAAGTAGTTTTATCCACTTCGTCAACATCTTGTTTACGCTTTCGAGAATAATATAAAAGAAATAATCGTCGGTGGAAAAATACATATTAAAGACCAATATAAAAATTACTCATTACAATTTTTAATTTTAACTTTTGGAAAATTTGATGGTATTTAACTGTTTTATGTTTTGGTTTTTTTCTTAAAAATTGGTAATATATATCTATACAAAATTATTATTTTATGTTATTAGAATACAAAAATAAATTCAGCATATTAAAACATTTAAATTGTTAAAAAAATAATCACTCAAAAAAACTATAAAACAATTTCATAACCTATCTCAAATTCCCATCATGAAATTTAAATCTCATAATAATATTAACTATACGACGAACTGAATTGCATATTTGAAATTATTTTATTGGATACTAACTTTAATGTGGAGTGGAAATATCCGAGTCAAAGATTTGTGTTTAGTGTTTAATTTGTTAATTAGGATAATACTAATAACAACGCCTGAGATTTATTTTTTAATTAGCTAAAAATATATATAAACTAACATAAAATTTCATTTACTACGCTTTAGAAGTGGTTATGAAAAACATAATCGATAACATCATATTCAATTGTTAAGAAAAACATCCTTGATAGCATCATATTCATCAACTATAAAAACTAATTTACAAATACAAATTATGTGATTGGATGATTTGAAGGCTCTGACACTGCAGAGCACTCAAGAACACAGTTCACTGCAGTCTATGCTTACTGTAGTCGATGTGCAGCCACCGTCTATTCCTACTCCTACTACCACCTGCTTGATCGAAGAGATGTCTCTAGATCCACTTGGATGCTTCGTCTTGCCCCCATCGCTGCACCGTCTATCTACTCTTCTATTGAATTTAAGCTATTCAATTTCTGGTTCGCCCCTCTTCCCGAGCTTGCCAACGATGCAAAAGATTCCTCCAAATATTTATTTTCTCAGATAGTTCCTAAAGATCCCAGATCTCCTCTCAGTAGTCTGTTAACAAACGATTTTGACACAGAGCATATATTGAAACATATCGATTTGCAGGCCCAACCTCTTATTGCTTCTCTCAAGAGGCAAGTTAAAAATATCGACAAAACCTCCAAAACCCTAAGTCTCCTCGTGAATGATCATGAACCCAAATCAACCCTAGGAGACCGAGGAAGAGAAGCGGATGATGTTGATGAGGACTCAGAAGATATCGACGTGGATGCCGAGGTGGAAGAAATGGAGTCCTTAGAGTTTGATGAAAGCTATGAACATGAACCAGAGTAGGAGCAAAAGCATGAGAAGGAGGAGGCTAATGAAGATGAGGATGAAAATGAAGAGAACCGGGAAGCCAAGGTTTTGGAGGACCATTTTTTCAAAATTAATGGTTTGGAGAAGTTCTTGAACGAGACCGAGGTGCAATGACTTGAACCTCCTAAAGAATTAACAGATGACGATGCTAATGAATCCTTGGAAGAAGAGGACGAAGAACATGACAACACAGATCATCATGAAGATGATGATGAGGATGAAGAGGCAAGCATCAAAGTGCAAAGATACTTGTCCATTTTCCAAAGGAAGAAATCACATACCAGAATAATGATTGTGCACTTCAACATTCTCCCTTCGCTGACATACTTGAATAATGATTTTGCACTTCAAATTTCCCCCTCCTCATCGTTTGCGGGAAGGTTATATGTGAACAAAGCTTCTTTGCAAACTATTTCTCTGCAAACTACAAAGACAAAACAAATAATTGGAAAACAGATTTTTGAATGTCTAGTTGTTAAACAAAGAGGCCTTATAGTTCTCGTGTCGTCTATATGAAGCCCTCACTAGCTGTAACTGTAACTCTGTCTAGAATTTGTTGAAGAAGGTGACAAATGATGCTACACTTAGACGTTTCCCATGTGCGCGAGATTTAAATGTGGAAAAAGATTCTCAACTTTTCCTGAAATATCTTAAATGGAGGTAGGCACTCGTACCCGTGGGCTATATTCTAGAGTTAGAGGTCTCCAATGAACTCATGAAGAAAAAGATTTGTATTCAAGGATTCGACAAACAAAGGCTCCCTATTGAAGTGATTCTTGCGGCAATGCATTATGCCTTTGGCAAGGATCTAGAGGAATTCAAATGTAGGTAACATTGCTAAACAATTGATTTCCCTCTAAATGAATTGTTTAAGTCGTAAATTTCTAAATCATAGATTTTCTGAATGATTTGGACTTGTTGACGTTTCAGGAAACATTAATTTATTATTTAATAGTTCGCAATCTTATGGATCTTTTAATCTCTTTTTGTAGGGCTGATTGTCTATCATTTTGAAAAATTATGTGCGTAATCCCTCAAAGAGACATACTTTTTTAATTACATAAACAAGTTTTGTGTTATTCTAGGTATTGTCCATAGTCTAAATATTCCTATACTATTGCCTCTGATATCAATATCAGACCACCAAGGAAAAACTTAGAAGATGATTGCACATAGAATAATACTTATTCAATCTTTGCAACATTCCAACAGGACAAGAAATATTTGTCATCATAGCAGATTTCAAGGGTTGGGTTTATAGTAATGTAGATATCTATGCCTACCTTGCAACACTTGAAATTTTGCAGGTGAGTTTTAATTGCAAAAGGTAAAAGACAAGTCCTTGATTATCATTCGTGTTAACTCTTTTCAAATTTCAACCAATTTAAGAGCATTCATGCATCAACATTCACCACACATTTAATTCTTTCTTGTATACTAGAGTCAAATCACTCTAATCTATGGTTATACTTGGATAAACATCCATCTTTTTGATTGGAAAGTGAAATTCACAGTTACATCACTTTGTTAACTTTATTTATCCTCTAAGAAGTTGCAAAGTGATACATTCTTCTACTTCCATGTTCCCTTAATAAAATCTAATTCATATTAGACATGGACAAGATAGTTCTCCATGGTAGATCTAGTAAAACTAGCCTTTCACCATATGCTTATATTACATTTCTCTTCATCATCATGTGTGATAAAGAAATAAATTCAATGCCTTTTGTGGGATTTATAGCAGCATTGAATGAAATAATAAATGATAGCACAATTTCTTGTTGTCTCGTGTCAATCATTCTTCAAATGTTATCTCAACCATTGCCAATATACTGCAAACTTTTTTTTATTGTGTAGAAGGCATAATCCTACTATGAGAGAGATTGCTAATTATGCTATAGAATTTGAAGTTCATTGAGAATTATAAGCGTATAGAGAAGCAGAGGCATTCAAAAAAGAAAAAGAAAAGGACCTTCCTCATACCACTTTGATGCCCAACAACATTTTGGCTGACGAACATAGAAGAAGCCACTTCTCTCTTAATGCATAAGCTTGAAACGATCTTTGCTCACTTGGTTTTTGACATGGAATAAAGGTTACAAATGGCCCCTTACTGAGCTACATGGCTTCAATATCAACTTATGATAGTGTGTGTAGACTTGAGAGCCTCCAAGAGAATCGAACTTTGTTCTCATCAAAGTTGGCAAGAAATTAAACTTTGAAATCATTAGCACATTACATTGTGCATGGGTGTCCATCTGTACTTGAAATCATTAGCACATTGCACTATGTATGGGAATCCATATGTCTTTTGTTGGTGTCCATCTCTCCTTTGTTGGACATGTCCGTCTGTTCTTTGTTCTTTGTGCATCAACAATGACAAGGTATTTTATTTAATGATGTATTTATAATATAATATGACAAAGTTTCCAGAACATGGGAAACTTGGGAACGTGGATACGAGTGTCCAGAATGAGTAGAAGTTTCTCCCAAATTTGGAGGAAATGTGAAGTTGGGAGTGACAATAATATATATTAAGAAAATAGAAAAATATTTTAGATTACAATGATATTTTAGATTAGGATGTATATAGATAATGATACATTTTAATACTATTTGAATAAAATTGAAGGTCAATCCAGAACAATGTTAATCCATGATAAAGTTGCTCCTATTGCAACAACTATCGGAATTACTAATTTAATTTGTACTAATAATTATATAAATATATT
This sequence comes from Picea glauca, assembly GCA_000966675.3. Taxonomy (NCBI): domain Eukaryota; kingdom Viridiplantae; phylum Streptophyta; class Pinopsida; order Pinales; family Pinaceae; genus Picea; species Picea glauca. The sequence goes on along the minus strand of JZKD02S1674610.1, from coordinate 337,720 downwards.
TAACACAATATTGAAACTTTATTATCCATAAATATTCCATTAGAAAATCAGAAACAAAATTGAAAATACATATATAAAATTTTAACAGCTTTTTAAAATTAAATTTTACATATATAAACTTTAAACATCTTTGTAAATTTGAAGCATTATTCTTGTTTAGATTGGAAAAAGCTAAATAGTACTACTCTTGTAATGTGAAAATACAATAAAAGTCAATGATATGGTTGGTTGATAGCAACAACAGACTAGAGAAAATGCTTGTCATGAATAGGGTATTGATTTATTCAATTTTCATGTTTAGTCTGGGCTTGAAGGAAAACATACCTGCATTAAAAACATTTCATATCCACAACTATAAAGTGAGTATTATTAAGTTTTTTTACTTAAATACTTTTTAAAATAATATTTAGTGTAGTTTTTTTTTTTTTTTTAAGTAAAAAGGGGGAGGATCTTGTTATATTAAAAGTGCAGGCTTACAGAGTCTTTTGGAGTGCCAGCTGTCCCTTCTAAAAAGTAAACCGGGACAATTGGTTGTCCCATGCCACTTGTTTTCACACAAAAAGAACCAGGTCGCCATCTGTCCTGCCTGAAGGAAACCAGGACGTATGGCCGCCATTAGTTTTAGACTATTCCATAGCTTACTACTGCCAACATAATGATAGTCTAATTGAGCTAGAGCTCTAGTTCGAAACAAAAGAAAATTTATAACTATGAACATTCACAGAACCAGTTACCCGGTGTCCTCATCGACTTCGTCATTCTTTCCCCATCTGGCTGGAAGCGCGAAGGGCTGTGCGCACATAGGGAATTGTCGGCTTGGAGGTGTGTTGGAGTATGCAACATACATCATGTCGAGGCGTTGGTTGACTTGGAGGGCCCTGTAGATTTGGTCGTCCACCATGTTGCACGTTTCAAAGATCAGTTCCAGGTGCTCCAGGTGG
>JZKD02S1674610.1:297689-325114 GCA_000966675.3 Picea glauca | reverse complement strand
ATACACTTCTATTCGAATGATTATTTCCCTCGCAACATCCATGGGTTGGAAACTACATCAAATGGATGTGAAGACAACCTTTCTCAATGGAGAGATTGGGGAAGAAATATACATCAAGCAGCCAGATGGTTTCGTCATACATGAGAAGAAGTCTCATGTGTGTAGGTTGAATAAGGCCCTGTATGGACTCAAGCAGGCACCTCGAGCTTGGTATGAGAGGATTGATGGACACCTGATGAGTTTGGGCTTCAACAAAAATGTTGTTGATCCCAACATGTACTACAAAACTGTTAATGGTGAAGCCCTGATTTTGGTCCTCTACGTTGATGATTTATTCCTCACAGGTACATAGAGCTTTATTATTGAATGCAAGTATGCATTGGCCTCTGAGTTCGAGATGAAGGACCTTGGTATGATTCACTACTTCTTGGGACTAGATTTGCGGAAAATAAATGATGAGATCTTCTTGATTCAGGGGAAGTGCACAGTTGAGAAATTGAAGAAGTTTGAGTTATTAAACTTGAAACGCATGGCTATAGCTATGGTGACGAATATGAAGAAACTATGTGTGTCTTCTTCCGATTCCGATGAGATTGATCTAGCCCCGTACAAACAACTGATTGGATCATTGATGTATCTAGTTAACACTAGACCAAATATTTGCTATGCAGTGAGTGCACTTAGCCAATTTATGAGCCAACTGAGATAGACACATTAGATTGTTGTGAAGCATGTGTTGAGATACTTGCGAGGCACAGTTCGACATGGTGTGAGATATGCTTCCAGTATTGATATAGTATGGTAGGAATATATTAACTCTGATTGGGCAGGGAGCACAATGGACAGAAAGAGAACCCTCAAGTTTTGCTTCACTTTGGGATATTTCATGGTTTCCTGGTGTAGCAAGAAATGAACTTCTGTGGCATTGAGCACAACATAAGAATAATACATTTCATTAAGTATGACAGTCTGTGAAGTAGTGTGGCTTCACAAGCTCCTTGCAGATCTATCTGAACATGTGTTGGATTCCACCATTATTCATTATGGTAACCAGTAGCATATAGGCTTGCATTGCCACCTACTGTTAGAGTTCATAATGTGTTCTATGTATCTTTGTTAAAGAAATATGTACATGACCCTAATCATGTAATTGACTGAACTGTGATATTGGTGGAAGTAGAAGGATAATTCCATCTTGAACCCCAATGCATCTCGAAAAGAGAGAAACAACGCTTCAGAATAGAGCCATTGTGCAGGTCAAGGTGAAATTGAAGCAATTTGGAGCAGATGAAGCTACATGGGAACTGGACGATGCCATGAGATTGGGATATACCCATTTTTTTTTCTATATAATTTTCCATACATGGTGTTTTAAACAAAAGGACAATGTTTCTTTTAAGGGGGAGGGAAATGTAACCCCATGTTTCCCCCCAAGACTATAATTATGCTAAGACTTCATATTTTATGAAGCATGTAATTATGTTTTGAGTTAATGTAAACACCAAAGTTGTTGATTGAGAGGGAACAACCTTGAAAATTACTGGCCATGATACACAAGTGGGAATTGTTGAAGCATGGAATGATTGAGTGGTTGGGTAAGGTGGAGCCAAGTTTTTTTTATGAAGAAAATAGGAATCTTGTTTAACAAGATAGCTTATGCTTGCTAAGCATAAACACACACCCTCCAACATACTCGCTTGCTAAGCATAAACACACACCCTCCAACATACTCAAATTGAATGAGCCATGAGACCAGTCATGTAAGGTCAAGGAAGTGGTTGAGGTAGTTAATGGTTGTTGACGGATTGGTATTTTGGAGAAGCAAAGGGACAATTGAATGATTTGATAGAAATACATCACTATTTTCCCCTTCAGAATGGGAAATGTGAATTGCAGGTTGCATCTGCAAGAAGGCCACGTGAATCCCAAGGAGATCGGTCAAGGAAGAGACCAAATGTGGAAAAACACCACCAGAGATCACACACGAATATGTTAGACCAGGAACTCAACAAGCAGAGAGTGGTATCAGAGAAGACAAAAGAAGAGGGTGCACTCATGCACATGCAAACCAACAAAGAATATTGGAACCAAAATTGTGAACAATAGACTCACTGAGAACATGCGCTGAGAACTTAGGAGTTCGAGAGTGAAAATTGAGAAAAGTGAGAGGCTTCCTTGATGTAATATTCCAGATATAAAATAGTATGCAGAGAAGAAATAATTAGCTAGAAATGGAAGATACACTACGATATATCTAGAACAACACCACAATAATACCAAAACAATACTCGAATAACACCAGAAAGAGTACTTTGATTATTGAGAGCAATGTTCACTTGCCTCTTTGAGGGGGAAACCTCCAGCAGAGAAGAGTTCTATTACAATAATATCCAAGACAAAACTTATCATACCCTGTACTCCTATTTATACTAAATGTGTCTATCCAAAAGAACAACCTAGAGGAAGATCCTTTTAGAAGAGAAAGATTCTATTAGGTCTTCTTACATTTGACTAATTCTTCCCTATTGTTAGGCCTTATTAATATTGACCTTTATTACATGGAAATATATTATTCTACCTACGTGAGGGGTTAGGTCCCTAATATTTCCTTCCCCTTAAAAACAACCTTGTCCTCAAGGCTTGAGATGAGGAAATTGTTGCAGAATGGTAGCTGGTTCCCAAGTGACATCTGCTGGAGTTGTATCTTTCCACTGGACTAACACTTCCTTGATGGTGCGCTGACGTAGAAGATGCTCATGCTCGTCCAAAATTGCTTGTGGCTGTAGTCAAATGGATCCTTCTTCATCCAACTTGGGAAGGTTGGTTTGAGTTTGGCACTTAGCTCCAATCACCTTCTTTAAGCAAGAAACCTGAAAAATAGGATGGAGCTTAGAATGTCTGGGAAAAGCTAACTGATAGGCCACTTGTCCCACACGCTTGAGAATGGTATAAGGACCATAAAATTTGGGCACCAGTTTCTGAAAATGGTCAGGCTTGAGGTAATTTTGCTTGTAAGGTTGCAGTTGAAGAAACACCTAATCTCCTTCTGCAAATTGACATTCAAATCGGCCTTGATTTGCTTGTTGCTTCATGGGATTCCAGGCCATGACCAAATTCTGTTTGAGGGTACAAAGAATAACCTCTCTAACTATAAGTGTTTGGTCAACCACTTGAACCTTCGAGACACCTGGAAAATATGACTAAAGGTGGATTTTGTCCATATACCGCTTCAAAAGGAGTCATGCAGGTAGTTGTATGGTAAGAAGTGTTGTACCACCATTTAGCTAATGGTAACCATTGAGCCCACTTATTTTTCCTTTTCGATGAAAGACACCTCAAATATGTTTCCAAACACTTGTTGACAAATTCAGTTTGACCATCCATCTGGGGATGATAAGATGTGATGAGATACAATTGGGTGCCTTGTAGCTTGAACAGTTCTTGCCAAAAATTGCTAGTGAAAGTTGGGTCTTGATAAGAAACAATAGAATGAGGCATGTCATGAAGATTGAAGACCCGATCCATGAAAAGTTGAGCCACAATGGAAGCTGTAAATGGGTGTTGAAGAGCATAGAAATGAGCATACTTGGAAAGATGATCAACTACCACCATGATTACTGATTTATTTCCCAATTTAGGTAAGCCTACAATAAAATCCATAGAGATATCTCTCCAAATAGAAGGTGGAATTAGAAGCAGCTGTAGTGTGCCAAGATCTTTGATTGTTTCTCCCTTGCTGCATTGACAAAAATCACATTCGGCCATAAAATTGTGCACGTTCTATTTCATACCATCCCAGATAAAAGAATGTTTGACTCGGTCATAGGTTTTGGTAAACCATGAGTTTCCAACGATGGGTGTATCATGAAGCTCAAAAAGTACCGTGGATTTAAGTTTTGACTGTTTACTTAAATACAAACAACCTTTGTATCAAATCTCATCATTGAGCCAAGAGTACCCTAGGGAAACTGGAGAATTGGACTGCAATTGTTGTATCAAATGAGAACTTTTGGGATCGTGTATCCATTCCCGGCGAACATCTTGGAGCCAATCTGGTACAATGAAGGAGAGAGAAAAAAGGGACCCTTCATCTTCATATCTTCTGGAAAGTGCATCAACAACCACATTATCTTTTCCTTTCTTGTAAATGATCTCATAATCATATGCAAAGAGCTTAGTCACCCATTTTTGTTCCTCTATGGAGGAAAGGTGTTGTTCTAGAAAATACTTGAGGATTTGATGATATGTCTTAATTTGGAAGCGTTGTCCCAATAGATAAAGGCACCAAAGATCCATGACATGCAGAATAACCAATATTTCATTTTCATAGATTTATTTTCCTAAATGTCTTTCTGACAGTTTTATGTTGGTAAAGGCCAAAGGATGACCCTCTTGCATAAGGACTGCTCCAATTCCTTTCTAGGAAGAATTACATTCTAGGAAAAATGTCTTTGTGATATCAGGAAGGGCCATGAATAGCGTGGTTCACATGGCCATCTTCAAGGTTTGAAAATCCTGAGCAGTTGTTGGTGTACTCCAAGTGAAAGAATTGTTTTTAAGTAGAGTAGTGAGAGGTGTCGTAATCTTTCCATAATTCTTAACAAACTTGCGATAATAACCTGTTAAACCCATAAATCCACGCAATATTTTGAGAGTCTTTGAGTGAGGACAATATTGCATAGCTTCAATCTTTTTAGGATCCACCCTGACACCCGCCTTGCCAACAAGATGACCCAAGTACTCGACTTCCAAGGCACCAAAAGAACATTTAGATTGTTTGAGGAAAAGTTGGTGCTGAGAGAGTAGATGGAGAACTCTATCCACATGATCAAGATGGGATGTCTAGGTTTTACTATAGATGGGGATATCATCAAAGAAAACTAAGACAAAATGATGGAGAAAAAGATGGAAGACATGATTCATGAAGCTTTGGAAAGTGGAATGAGAATTACACAAGCCAAAGGGCATGATCAAAAACTCATAGTGGCCCTCATGAGTTCTAAATGCAGTCTTAGGAATGTCTGCCTCGTTCATACGTATCTGGTGGCAGCCAGAACAAAGATAAATTTTAGTAAAGAACCAAGCACCACTCAATTCATCCAAGAGGTCATCAATGATAGGAATGGGAAATTTGTCTTTAATGGTGAGTTTGTTGAGGGTGCAAAAGTTAGGACACATGCGCTAAGAACCTTCTTTCTTAAGGACCATGACCATGGGAGAAGAGTAGGGGATCGTACTAGGGCGGATAACACCTGAGTTGAGCAATTCTTGAACAATTTTCTCAATTTAATTTTTTTGGGAAAAGGGATGACGATAGGGACGGATATTGGGAGGAAGGCTTCCAGGGACAAGGGGAATGGAATGATCATGAACACCATAGGAAGGAGGGAGTCCCTAGGGAGTGGTAAAAACCACTTGATGTTTAGAGAGGAAGGATTGGAGGTCTTGCAACATAGGGGGTGTCCCAGTGGCTTGAATGGCATGGAGTTGTGCAATAATGCCAGAATGACCTTTTTTGAGGGAAGATCTTTAGGGATATGCAACTTGGCATAGACCATCATAGTGAAGGAGACACACTAGGTATTGAAGGATTCAAGTAGGGTAGAAAGGTCTTGTATTTTGGCATCGATAGAGAAATGCATGTTTTTATTGATGGTGGCAACATTGGTACTGAGCTATCTCACTTCTTGTTGGGTTTCTATGAAAGTAGAGTGCAAGGCATTGAAGCGAGCTTCCAAGTCTTGGCTATCGATGTGGGCCATGATGAAGAGGGAACATGAAAAGCGGCCGGTGGAACCACACAAAAAATGGGTTATGGGTGAAGTGTATCACAATGATTAGGGCGACGAGTGGAATCCAATGGGGTAAACCCCAAATAAGGGTGTTGGAAGGGGGTCGGGTCCACGAGAATTTTTTTTTGCTGAAAAATGATAGGTATGAATGCGATAAGGGATAAGAGAGGAATCCAAAGGAATATGTCTCAAATAATGTTTCCAACAGGATCAATATTTTTTTTTTGTTTTTACTCCTGCGAAGTTATACTCCGATCTGAAGAATACTGCAGTGACAAAATTCCCAAATTGTTAACATGAAGAAATGTGTAGTAATTTCGTAACCCGAATGGAGGTCACACAATTGCGCAACAATAGATCTTGTCTGTTCTATTTTTGTTTCCATTCCAAGGGTTAGGGTATTCAAGGGTTCTACAGACAAGGGTTTTCCCTATGTTATAGCTCTCTGATATACATGTGGGGTCCAACAATAATACTTGACCCAATATCTCATGGAACCAACTAAGGAGGCTAGGCCGTGCCCTTAGCCTAACTACACGACTACCCAGGTACTAGAGAGTATCTTCCAGAGTGCTGAGTCAGGTGATCGATCAGTTTATCTATGAAGGGCTTCATGAGATCTAGGCTGATCCATATACATGTGTTGTTTGATGCGCTACCACTCGGAGGGGTACCAACAGGGGTTATAAGGGTGGCCAACAAATGTGTGCTTAAGTACCACTTATATTTCCCATGTGTATGAATCCATGACCGCGAGTTTATACACATAATGACATATCTTTGTAGCTTAAAGACGTCATAATACATCTCTCCCCTGAAAAAAATATAACACATAATTTTCTGCCAAGGAAGGTGCTCTGATACCACTTGTAATAGTCCAGATATAAAATAGTATTCATAACATAAATAATTAGCTAGAAATGGCAGATAAACAATGATATAACCATAACAACACCACAATAATACCAAAATAATACCAGAATAACACTAGAAAGAGAATTTTGGTTACTGAGAGCAATGTTCACTTGCCTCTTCGAGGGGGAAACATCCAATAGAGCAGATCTCTATTACAATAATATCCAAGACACAACTTCTCATACCCTCTACTCCTATTTATACTAAATATGTTTATCCAAAAGAACAATCTAGAGGAAGATCCTTCTAGAAGCAGAAGCTTCTATTAGGTCTTCTTACATTTGACTTATTCTTCCTCATTTCTAGGCCTTATTAATATTGAATTTTATTACATGGAAATATATTATTCTACCTACGTGAGGGGTTAGGTCCCTAACACTTGAAGAAAATAAGAAACTCGTCCAAATTGAGAGTGTTCACCCTTAAAATAAATGACATGTATCTGTCATGGTTTTCATTTGGTTAGTTAAGATATGAAAATGAACTAGTGGGGACAACCTGTGTCCCTATGTACCTTGCATTTTTAGAGGAAAATTTGTAGGACATGGAAAAAAACATCATTACCCGGTGGAGCTGGTGCTTTGTAGTCAGGGAGGTTCTTGTGAGAAGTGTAGTACCTTGAGCCCTAAGAGGATCACGATGTTTAGGTGGAAATCTTGCAACATATGTAAGAAATTCCCTTCGACCAATTTATTGGGTCTTAAATAATCTTGCAAAAGTCCTCCAATCCTTAAGAAATATTGAAAAGTCTTGTGAAATCTATCAGATGACTAAGTCTCTGATTCATACTTTTTTCCTTGAATAAAATATGTGTCTATTCATAATGAATTACAACCGTTGATTTGGCGTGATGGGAAGATCCGTATCGTTGGTCAGATGATGCTACCTTCAGAGTGGTTTGACGAGGTTGTGTTGAATCTCGTAGAGGAAAGTATGAGTCGACCGAGATCATCGATCTGCTGGAAAATGACCTGGTAGAAGATCTGGATCATTGGATCCATGTGTTGGTGTGTCAGAGTAAGGTCATAGAAGTCAAAGTGAGATAGATTCGGGTAGACGTCTAATGACAGAGGTCCGAGGACCGTATATCTCTTGGACCATGTACGTGAGATCTCAACCCTCAGACCAGAAATAGAACCCCGAGGAGGATAATTCTAACACCCTAATGGGCTAATGTTCCGACCCCAAAAAACCTCGGAGATCATTGGATCTGGAGAGCGGTGATCATTCGATCCATCATGGAGGTGTATTTTTAGAGTGAGAACCTCGAAGTGAATTGTAAATGCACAACGAAGGCATTCAAAGGGGGAAGGGTCCCGAGAACAAAGGATACCTGTCGATAGGAATGAGGGAGAGATTTAATCTCAGCCATAGGTTTTATGGGGCACACCTATTGGTAAGAGAAATGGATACTTAGGTGAATGGTAATTATCGGGAAGACAGAGGCTCCGATGCGATTGTATCCATTGGAACTCTAGGCTCGAGGACCGTTGGATTCATGGAAATGGCCCTTCGAGGTAGTTTTGTTGGATAAAAGATCAATTGAGAGTGTTCACCCATATTTGAAGAAAATAAGAAACTTCGATAGGCTAGGTCCAAATAGGTATAGATCACCACTTAGAGGGGAAAAGACAAACCTGACCATCCGATTGTGGGTGTATAGACACATGGGACGTTAGTAAGCTCAATGGAGAGATTTATTTTAGAAGTAATATGGGTCGTTAAAGATTAAATGACAATAAGATAAGTCCTCACTTAAACACTGATAAGTTCAATACTATCCCTAGAGAAAGAAATCCAGGAAAATCATCATCCCACCAACCTAAGTTCGGATTAGGGGATCGAGTTTGCTACACCCCACTTCTATCATAATTACTTTGACAAACATCCCAACTTTTGCATTATAATTGGATTCATATATTTCAACAATCATGACTTTATAGTATGCGCAAAATCTACATTAAGTCAAAAACATTTTCCCCTTTGCTCATGACTTGAAACAAATACCGACACAAATCAAGAGCAAGGACTTTGCCTCTCGCGACTTTTGTTAAAATAGAGTTTTTTAATGAAAGTAAGTTAAAATTGTGTTTAAGGAGTTAGCTCAAGCAGGCTAATTGTTATAAAACTTTGAATTTTTCCAATTTGTCATTATTGAAATTCGACTGTGAAATTGTGATCATATTGATGAGATTGTTGTTTTTAATACAAAAATAGATTATACTCTACTGCAACCGAATTATGTAATGTTAACATCTAATATCTTCAATTCTATCAAATCCAAAATAATTATTGTCGAATTTCAATCCAAAACTCCTTATTTCCCCTCGCATTATTTTAAGCTACTAAAAAACACACACAAAAAACATTTTGTTGGATGTTTAAACTAACTATTTAAGTCAATCGATAATTTATATATTTTTGTGTATTTATCTAATTTTATATTCACATATATAATTTGAATACCTTTAAATTAAACATATCAATTTATGTCAATAAATTTATTAAAGATACCATTCATAAATGTGAGTTTTATTTTAAACAATAACTTAAAAAAATTAAATAACTACCATTTAGACCGGTAAAATGTATTTAAAACTAAATACCATGTTAGGAGCATGTGCACCAAACCTTGTAGAGTAACTTGGAGGTCATGGTTGGGAATCCAGAATTAAGTTAGTTGACTGAATAAAATCATAAATTTCAGCCTAAACGTGATCTGTCTTGGAGAAGGAAAGTATATTCCGTTTGGTATTGCATGGCATACCATTATTGCATCATACCCAAAGCAACCCATCCTTAAAGTTTATATAACATGTAAAGATGGAGCATAACAATATTTAAAAAAAAAAAATTGTTAATTTTTTTTATGTTTTTTTTATTTTTATTTTTGATTTTGATTTTTTTTTTAAATTTGGTAAAAAAATTCAAAAAGATAAATGTAACTGCACTGATTTAACTTAGATATACCATATGATTTAAGGTTAGGTTTTAAAAAATATTAAATAGATTTATGCATTAAAAAAAAATTTAAGCCATGTAAAATCAAATTTCAACAATAATAAAAAACTTTAAACTAGGGAAAAAAAAATAAAACAGCTTAACATTGGTATTAACTAAAAAAAAACCAACTTAAAAAATGAGTTTTTCCCTTTATTAACTCACCGCTTCACACCGTTGAGATAATTAGAGTCATTATTAACTCACCGTTTCAAACCGTTGAGATAGTTAGAGTCGGTCGTTGGACCAACTTACTTAAAAAAAAAAACACGTGTCATCACTCTTCACGTTAATCGATGTTTATAACATTTTAATACGAAATTTTATTATTTATTTTGAGCTTATCTTATCAAAGTAGTTTTATCCACTTCGTCGACATCTTGTTTACGCTTTCGAGAATAATATAAAAGAAATAACCGTCCATGTGGGTCGGTGGCGAAATCAATATTAAATAGCAGCAGAGAAAGTTCCCAATATAATCTCAACTTCTGAAAAACAAAAATGACCAGATGACCAAAACGCGTAGCCGCGATACGAGATGAGAGCCTCCCTATAAATCGGAGTGCTCTTCGCCTCACCGTTTTATCCAGAGTGAGTACCAGGAATTTGTTGTGCCAATAGATTACGTGCGGAAAATCATCAGAAAACTGTACGTTCCTTTCTTTCTGTTGCTTGTTAACGAAGGAGTGCAGTCTTAAAAGATTAGGGAATTGTCGGTCAGCCATGGGTTTCACACATGCGATAGCAATGTCCAAAGCTTGCGCCGGGCTTCTACCCCAAATCTCCTCAGCGTTCTCACCAGTACTTCAGAAACAGATTGGGAGAGTCCCCCCTCTTTTTGCTTCAATGGGAGAGAGAAGAGTTAGCCGGAATACCAATTTCTGCAAGCTCGTTGTAAAAGCTGCAAGCTCTGGCGAATACCAATTTGGTTCAGGTAGTTTTTCTATTCTTCATCGCAGGAATTATGGTTATTTCTCTGTAGACTGTTATGGCCATGATTGGCCCCTTATACGGTTACAGTAATTGCTAAATTGTTTTGAATGCAGGCGGCCCGAACATGGTTGACGCGAATATGATACTTCTGAGGAAGCGAATGTTGGACCTCAAAATCCGGGAGAAGAAGTATAAGATCCCAGAGGAATACATGGAATGGGAGAAAGACTGGTATCCCGCGTATAATGCGCAGGTATTCTGGGCAATGGAATGGTTGCAGTCCGCTCTGATCAACACTCGTCCGTTTGTTGCAATCAGTCTTTTGAGTTTGATATCCGCCAGCGTTTCCTTATCGATTATTATTTTATGGGCGACTGCCTTAAGTCGGTTGAGTCAAATTACGACTCCAATTCTTAGCACTCTGCAGGGATAATGGGTAACTTGTATATGTAATTTACGAGGTTGAAGGGAAAATAGTTGCATATAGATATGCCATTTTTATACACAGTATGCTACAATTTTTTTTTTTGTAGAAATATGTTTCAGTATATATCCAGAAATATGTTTCAGTATATGTCTACAATGTTCAGTATTGCCACATAAGATATATTTGGTAACTATAAAGCAATTCTCAAACTTGAACCTATCTCAAATTGCGATCATGAAATTTGAAGTTTCGAATGAAATTTGGGTGAAATTTATCTGCCCATTCGTCTTGAGATTCGTTTTAAAATTTTTCTTGCAAAGTTCAAGTATAATCAGTAATATTAGCGAATTTTAGCTAACTAAATTGAGTGTTTGAAATTATTTTATTGCACAGTAAATTTTTTTTAGAAATATCATATTTCTAACGAGAAAATATATATTCTTAACCATTAAATCTACTCAAACTACACACTCAATAAAAAAAACCACACAATCAATAAAAAAAATTATTGAATAACATCACATTCACAACCTTAAAAAATCTGATTACACATCACCGATAACATCACATTTAGAGATCAACTACCTTAAAAAAATCTAATTGAGGATACTAAATATAAGGTTGACTTAGGAAAATATGTTAACAATTCATCTCAATGTTAAGAACTACCCCAAGCCACCATCATAATTTGCATGATAACCAACTCATTTATTTGCTAAGATTCCATCACAATGTTTATTATAAAAAATAATACTATTCACTTGAATTTATTTTAAATAACAATATTTGTTATAAACATATAATTTATTTTAAGTAACAATGTTTTTTATAAACAANTGACGCGAATATGATACTTCTGAGGAAGCGAATGTTGGACCTCAAAATCCGGGAGAAGAAGTATAAGATCCCAGAGGAATACATGGAATGGGAGAAAGACTGGTATCCCGCGTATCAAGCTCACGTATTTATGGCAATGGAATGGCTGCAGTCCGCTCTGATCAACACTCGTCCGTTTGTTGCAATCAGTCTTTTGAGTTTGATATCCGCCAGCGTTTCCTTATCGATTATTATTTTATGGGCGACTGCCTTAAGTCGGTTGAGTCAAATTACGACTCCAATTCTTAGCACTCTGCAGGGATAATGGGTAACTTGTATATGTAATTTACGAGGTTGAAGGGAAAATAGTTGCATATAGATATGCCATTTTTATACACAGTATTCTACAATTTTTTTTTTTTTGTAGAAATATGTTTCAGTATATATCCAGAAATATGTTTCAGTATATGTCTACAATGTTCAGTATTGCCACATAAGATATATCGGGGAAACTATAAAGCAATTCTCAAACTTGAACCTATCTCAAATTGCGATCATGAAATTTGAAGTTTCCAATGAAATTTGGGTGAAATTTATCTGCCCATTCGTCTTGAGATTCGTTTTAAAATTTTTCTTTATTTTAAATTTTGCAAAGTTCAAGTATAATCAGTAATATTACTTTTAGCGAACTAAATTGAGTGTTTGAAATTATTTTATTGCACAGTAATTTTTAGAAATATCATATTTCTAAAGAGAAAATATATATTCTTAACTATTGAATCTACTCAAACCACACAATCAATAAAAAAAAGTTATTGAATAACATCACATTCACAACCTTAAAAAATCTGATTACACATCACCGATAACATCACATTTATTAGAGATCAACTACCTTAAAAAATCTAATTGAGGATACTAAATATAAGGTTGACTTATGAAAATATGTTAACAATTCATCTCAATGTTAAGAACTACCCCAAGCCACCATCAGGTTGTCCCCACTAGTTCATTTGAATAACAATATTTGTTATAAACATATAATTTATTTTAAGTAACAATGTTTTTTATAAACAAATAAATATATAAAATGAGTAAAATCTTTATATGCATATAATATAGTTGAGTTGATTTTATTTTAAAAAACAATGTTTATTATAAAAAATAGTGGACAAAGTCCTTTTATGCATATAAAAAAATGTTAATTAATGACCATAAGTTTCGAGGCGAGAGAAGGGGATCTTTAGGAAACAGCATAAAACTATAGATTGATTCCCTGCGAGTGCAGCTTTCTCCTGCATTCCACTCATTCAAGCTTGCAGGTTGAGTTCTCTTTTCTCTATCACATGCGGTAAAGAACTGGCCGAGAGTTCAACGGAGGACATGAACGGGAGCAATTCAATTGATTTCGGAGGTGAGCCAACATCAAGAACGATTCGATTTCCAGCGCATTGCTAGAACGGGGACAGGGAAAGCAACCTGGTTGAACAGCTTTTATAATGTGCCCTTATATAGTAAACCTCTCCGGGTATCACTTGATCATTTTAATTTTAATATTTACTGCACTCCACATTAGTAATTAAGTGAAATGTTGAATGGGGAGATTAACATATGTGGGAAGCAATGTAAAGTGTTTGCAATGAAAACATTTTGCATAAAACTTTGTAAAAATAAGAAAATGGTGAAATGTTCAATGTGGAATAAAACTTAGTAAATAAGTGAAGTGTTGAATACACAGAGCATATGCAAGAAGCAATGTAAATAAGTGAAATATTCAATGGGGAGGTTAGCACATGCTTGAAGCAATGCCAAATGTTTGGAGATTAGGATAGACATACATATATACATATATTAAAAAACAAATAAGTATATTAAGTAAACAAAATGCTAAAAAATAATTAAGTAAACAAAAATCTTTTATACATATGTTTAATTAAATTTTTAGATATATCAATGCATTTACCTATACACATATACATTGTCCCACATATATATCTTTTGCACTTGAACCCTTTGCAGATATCTCTGCACTTGAACCCTTGTGCGGATAATTCATATCTCTCATCCCCCTATACTTCACAACTTTGCACTTTCATAAGTTCACAAATGACTTTTAGGCATATACTTAACTAAAAGACATTGTTAAACATATATGGCTTCCTCACAATATGTTCAACACTTACACATTGTCCCCACATATATATCTTTCCCACACTCCCACAATTTGCAACTCTACACTTTCAATAGTTACATAACACAAATTTTGACGAGCAATGTAATTTGCTGTAATTTGCATGATAACCGACTCGTTTATAACAATTTCATTTTTTAAGATTTTACCACTAATTCTTGATACTAACAATGTTTATTATAAAAAATAAGTATCAAAATGCTTTTATGCATATGCTTAACTTAAAAAATATTGTTGACTTGAATTTATTTTATGCAACAGTTTTTATTATAATAAAAAATAAGTATATAGAGTGAATAAAATGATTTTATGCATATGTTTAGCTTAGAAAATATTCTTGATTAATGATCATAATTTTAATTTTAATATTTTGCTTATCCATTTTAGAGTTTTTTTTAATGACCAGTTCCCTATGAAAATATATATGTAAATAAGTGAAATGTTCAATGAAAATATTATCATATGGGAAGTAATGCAAAGTCTTTGCAGTGAAAACATTTTGCATAAAACTTTGTAAAAAATAGGAGAAAAGGTAAATTGTTGAATATGGAAGAAAACTTAGTAAATAAGTGAAGTGTTCAATGCATAGGTTAGCATATATGGGAAGTGTTCATTGAGGAGGTAACATAAATATCGCACCAAAAACTTGTAAAAGTTGATAATCAACAAACATTAACTTAATTTTTTTTGTTAAACATATATATCTTCCACACAGATATATCTTCGGCATNATTTTAAATAACAATTTGTTATAAATATATAATTTATTTTAAGTAACAATGTTTTTTACAAACAAATAAATATATAAAATGAGTAAAATCTTTATATGCATATAATATAATTGAATTGATTTTATTTTAAGAAACAATGTTTATTATAAAAAATATTCTAAAAAATGTTTATTATAAAAAATATTATAAAAAATAGTGGACAAAGTCCTTTTATGCATATGTTTAACAAAAAAATGTTAATTAATGACCATAAGTTTCGAGGCGAGATGGGTGGATACCTCTTCTATCAACTCCGACCAGAAGGGTATCTTTAGGAAACATAAAACGATAGATTGATTCCGAGCCACTCATTCAAGCTTGCAGGTTGAGTTCTCTCTTCTCTATCACATGCAGTAAAGAACCGGCCGAGAGTTCAAAGGAGGACATGAACAGGAACAATTCAATTGATTTCGGAGGTGAGCCAACATCAAGAACGATTCGATTTCCAGCGCATTGCTAGAACGGGGACAGGGAAAACAACCTGGTTGAACAGCTTTTATAATGTGCCCTTATATAGTAAACCTCTCCCGGTATCACTTGATCATTTTAATTTTAATATTTACTGCACTTCACATTAGTAATTAAGTGAAATGTTGAACGGTCTGGTTAACATATGTGGGAAGCAATGTAAAGTGTTTGCAATGAAAACATTTTGCATAAAACTTTGTAAAAATAAGAAAATGGTGAAATGTTCAATGTGGAATAAAACTTAGTAAATAAGTGAAGTGTTGAATACACAGAGCATATGCAAGAAGCAATGTAAATAAGTGAAATATTCAATGGGGAGGTTAGCACATGCTTGAAGCAATGCCAAATGTTTGGAGATTAGGATAGACATACATATATACATATATTAAAAAACAAATAAGTATATTAAGTAAACAAAATGCTAAAAAATAATTAAGTAAACAAAAATCTTTTATACATATGTTTAATTAAATTTTTAGATATATCAATGCATTTACCTATACACATATACATTGTCCCACATATATATCTTTTGCACTTGAACCCTTTGCAGATATCTCTGCACTTGAACCCTTGTGCGGATAATTCATATCTCTCATCCCCCTATACTTCACAACTTTGCACTTTCATAAGTTCACAAATGACTTTTAGGCATATACTTAACTAAAAGACATTGTTAAACATATATGGCTTCCTCACAATATGTTCAACACTTACACATTGTCCCCACATATATATCTTTCCCACACTCCCACAATTTGCAACTCTACACTTTCAATAGTTACATAACACAAATTTTGACGAGCAATGTAATTTGCTGTAATTTGCATGATAACCGACTCGTTTATAACAATTTCATTTTTTAAGATTTTACCACTAATTCTTGATACTAACAATGTTTATTATAAAAAATAAGTATCAAAATGCTTTTATGCATATGCTTAACTTAAAAAATATTGTTGACTTGAATTTATTTTATGCAACAGTTTTTATTATAATAAAAAATAAGTATATAGAGTGAATAAAATGATTTTATGCATATGTTTAGCTTAGAAAATATTCTTGATTAATGATCATAATTTTAATTTTAATATTTTGCTTATCCATTTTAGAGTTTTTTTTAATGACCAGTTCCCTATGAAAATATATATGTAAATAAGTGAAATGTTCAATGAAAATATTATCATATGGGAAGTAATGCAAAGTCTTTGCAGTGAAAACATTTTGCATAAAACTTTGTAAAAAATAGGAGAAAAGGTAAATTGTTGAATATGGAAGAAAACTTAGTAAATAAGTGAAGTGTTCAATGCATAGGTTAGCATATATGGGAAGTGTTCATTGAGGAGGTAACATAAATATCGCACCAAAAACTTGTAAAAGTTGATAATCAACAAACATTAACTTAATTTTTTTTGTTAAACATATATATCTTCCACACAGATATATCTTCGGCATTACCAATTTTCATAGTAACTGAATAGTAACTGAACCAATTTTCATAGTAACTGACTAATTTACGACAATATTATTTCTTAAGTTTCCACCACTAGTTCTCCATACTTAGTTGGATTTATTATAAGTAACAATGTTTATTATAAAGAAGTATATAAAGTGAGGAAAATGATTTTATTCATATGTTTAAGTTTAAAAATATGCCATTTTCCTTGATGTTGGTATTAGATGTCACCCTAAGAACCAGTAAAAGTTGATAATCATAAAACATTAACTTAGAAAATATTGTTAAACAAACATATATTTCACACACATATATCTTCAACAAAGACATATGGAAATGTAACTCACTAATATATATATGTGGCTATGTAATGTAAAGAGAGAGATTGTTTTTGAATATCTAATAAAATGCATTGATGGTTCTCCCACTTCTTGCGGATGTCTATTTGTGTCTTTGTGTTTCTATATATGGTGTTGTAATGTGTATTGCTCTGTGTAAGGAGCTACTGGTAGCTTCTCGTACTTTCCCTTAGACTACAAAATTGGTTTTTTTGTCGGTAGTTTTGAACTCGGGCATGCATAGAGAAAAAACCACATAGATGCTAACCCTGGAGGACATACGTGAATGGTGGGAGCATAAAATTACTAATTATATTAAAAAATACACAAGAATAAATCAATTGATTCTAGCTGAAGTATGCACTTAGTTCTTTTCAGAGACGCACAAACAATTCCTAGAAGTCATTCTAGAAGCACTGTATGAATATCTCAATCATTCTAATGCGCACACTCACCCGTGATGAGAAATTGATGCACAAAATTATAAACATAGGAAGAAAAAACCTCAACAAGTGGTTCGAGAATATTGTGCATGATTACTTTGAAGAACAAGAGATTGAAAATAGAGAGTGAGTTGAAACCATCAAAAACAAATTCTACACAGAATGGCACAACGAGTTCCTTTGCATTGTCCCGTATTTTCTTCATAAGTTCCTTTTAGAAAAGGGAGTCGAGGACATCGTCGAATACCGACCCCTTTTGAAAAATCCTCCTCCAAATTCCAATTGTAAATAAAAACAAAAAGAGTGGGAATAATTTCTAGAATCTGACTGCAAAGATACGAGAGAATCTTGGGACTGTTTTCTAAACAAACGAAATCAACTAGAATGAACAACACCAGTGACCAAAAATAATTCAGACTGGTGATGAAGGGTTGGATAATCCGTGAGATGATATAAGTCGAATTCAAATCACACCCAAGTTGAAAATGTCAGAAGTCAGGAAAAAGATAACTGAATCAAGTGTGAATTCTTCACATCGAACACATACCCATAAACCCTAAAAATATATTAAAAAATTGGAGCAGGACAAGAGGAAAAAGAGGCGAGAAGAGTTATGAAATGAAAGGGTGCGACAGATCATTGGAGAATCCCTTGAGAGCACCCTAGCTCCTCCTGGGAGGAGTAAAAAGCTTGCGAGTGAGTATGGCGTCTGCTGGAACCCAAGAAGAAATTGACTTTGTGGTTCAAATTTCCTTTGTAAGAAGCCCCAACCCACGTATTGTAGAATTCCTCTGCCAAAGAATTCATGTGGATACACAATCACCAAGGGTGTGGTGTCATACTTACAATGTTGGTCAAATAAGAGATACGTTTCTAATTGAAGCATAAGAAAACATCGAAAATCGACCAAAGGATATAATCCTCCATATAATATATCTCATAGACTCCACCCCCCTATCGAATATACTCTTGGAAGAATCTAAATAAAAAAAAAATGAAAACAAATCGACACAACCCTTCAAAGGATGATTCTTCGAGTATATAGACAAAGGATGCCAAACAAATGATCTAAACCCAAGAAAAGAACAATCACAATTAGCACTTGAATATATTTTGACTGAATACCAACAACATATTGTATTGGTCAAGTCAAATAGTCAGACTTTGACTCCAAAAAGTAGTTCGATTTCATAGTTGACTTCGACCCAAACTCTTGCAATAGTTCTAGCCTTGAAAAGATCCAAGAAAATAACAATGGGCCTTAATCACATCCAAATTTATGAATGAAATGAAGATCCCAAATGACATTGGTTCGTTTGCGAGAAATTATGGCATGTAACTGATATAATTGATGAGGATAAAGAAATGACACAATTTGGTGTTGCACTTCGGGCCAGAGCTCTTACCTGGTTCATGAATTTCATAGACAATCAACAATGTTCGAAGGCAAAAATAAAGAAAAACTTCCTCACATTCTTCAAAACACAAGACATAAGCCACCCGGCGGAACACAAACTGAAAGAAATCAACCAGAATATGGGAGGAACTATCCATGATTACGATAAAAGTTATAAAGATATTTTAAGTCAAATTCCCCATTTCATTGAAGAAAAAATCCTTGTACAATAGTATGTGGCAAGATTATTGCAAAAAATGAGAGTACGATTATGTATGTACGATAATGTATCATCGAGAAAAGTCTAGAAGAAAAACTTGCATACTTGCTACAATCAATAAAAAATATGTCAATTTTATGCAATGAACTATGGTGCAAAATCTATTCTAGTGAAGGACATACAAAATATTATTGTAAATTTAGAGATGCATTAGATCCAACAGCTCGACGAATTCAAATCGAAACATTATGGGATATATATGAAGGTGTAAAAAATCACGCCATTAGAGATTTCCCACATAATTTAAGGAATACACAACCAAAATGGTGCCACATATGTGAGGAAAACAATCATTCAAAAAAAGAATGTGGTTTGAATGGGAAAAATGGAACAAGCATCCATTCAATATGTCATACACAGACAATCGACCAGAACGTTGACCAAGGAAATGGAAACAACTACATAGGTCGAGGCCGTAGAGGTTATCAAGGTAGAGGAAGAGGAACATTCGGTAGAGGATGCAGTCAAGGTTGCTACTACGGCTTCAATTGCTAGAAGGATGACCACACCAGTCTGGAAGCAATGAAGAAAAATTAATGCAGGAAGCAATACAATTTTTCAAAAATATTGACCAGGACAAAGTAAATGGAAATAAGGGAGGAAATGAAAATATCCCATATACCGTGCTAGATTAATTTCTCCAATTACTGAAAGAAAAACACTTCGTCGGTTGCTTGATTGACCTACTGGGAATTCTAAGAGAATATAAAGAAGATTAAAAGTCTTTGACTGTTGTCGTAGGAAAGACACAAATGAATTTGACCCACAAGTTGACCTGGAAATCGACAGACATTTGATTAAACAATTTGTATTCGACTTTGGGTCCCAAGTAAATATTCTCCCCAGAGAAATGTGGGTTTGAATCAGGAAACCCCTACTTCAACCAACAATGAATTTCCTAAAACTTGCATATCAAAGCTTCATCGAACCAATTGTCACACTTAAAAGTGTCATAACATCTATAATGGGAATCCCAACAAGAGTTGACTTCAAAGTTATTAATATTTTCGAAGGAATCCATAACTACCCTACATTAGTCGCAAGACCATGGGGTCAAAACATGAGGGCCACAATATCCTTCGAGAGGGACATAATTAAATTGAAAGGTATCAGAAGAAAAATCATAATCCCATTGGACCCAAAAGAAGGAAAACCTTGGGTCGAGACACGAGATTAAGCCCACAAAGCTTGATGATTGTATCAATTAATGAATGAGAAAAAGGACAGCGTTGATCCCATTAACTAAGGATAAATTTTATTTGGGTCACCATTGCTAATAAGAACAAATTCATATACAAAATTGTACTATTGGAGAATGAATAATTATGAAGCTCAAGCTAAGGAGTGTTGGTTGATATAGGAAATGCCAATAAAGCGATAAAAATCACATTTTTTAGTATAATCAGTCACTATCATGCTCGAAAAGAAGTTAAAACAAACACCAACACTAATCTTGACTCATACACATAAAAGGATCCCCTTGCATTTCAACAAAAGGAACTCTCCGTCGATGCATGTCGACGAGGTCTCTAAAGTAGTCATAGAACAAGGGAGAGTACAAAGCTTAGTCAAATATTTCATAAGCCAAGCAACCCAATGGTGGGAAACACATGCACCATGACTGCAAACATGGAATACTGCTACCCTATATTTTTTGAAAATATTTGGTGGAAAACAATAGCTAGCAAACCTTGACATCCTAACTTTTAAACCTGGGTTTGACCGAGTCATTCACATCCAACAATATGAGAAAGAATGGAGAAGAGTAGGATAACACGATGAAAGAGTTTGGCCACATATGTTCCAAAATAAATTCGATGATATACCACATAAGTGGTATAAAATCGAAGAAGCACATGGACACATATTCAACTGGAACGAAATCAAAAGAAATTTCCTCAAAGAATTTGAATTTAGACTTGGAGAGGCATTATTGCAAGAGGAAGCAAGATATATCAATTTTTTTTTGTAAAAACCAAGTCCCAATGAAATTCAAAAGAAAGGAAAATCTAAAGTAGACTTGGGATTGAATTTGACTTGCAAATTTGTATCGATACACATTCCAAACAATGTAATAGCTTGCCTAATAGATATGGAAAACATAAGTTTTATGGGGAAGCTTTTTTGATGTAAGAAAAAACATCTAGGAGTACAAAATTATGTAAAAACAATCTACTCAATGACCAAGGAAGAAAAAAAGGAAAAGGAAGAAACAAAAAAACCTGGCTTCCCCTCAAGTTATAATAAAGTTGTGGAAGGAGAAACCCAATTGGACGAATCAAAATAACTCGAGTGAATGGATTCAGAAATCGAGACTAAGGAGTTCAAAATATCAATATATGATTGACCAAAAATGGCCAGAATAGGCAATTATTGGTCCAATAGCTAAACCATGGAAATAATCGACCTACTGAAAGAATACCAGGATGTCTATTCACGAAATTAGAAATACCTAAAAGGGTTGGTACAAGAGATGGAAGAAATGAAAATTGAACTCATACTTGGGGACAAACCTATTAAACAATGACCATATAAGCACATAAATATAAGCCCATAGTCTAAAAGCAGATCAAAGCATTGCTAGTTGCTGGCATTATATATCCAATCGACAAGTCATAATGGGAAAGTCTGATGGTCGTGCAACCCAAAAATAACGACCCAAAGAAACTAAGAATATGTGTCGAATTCAAGGGATTGAATAAACTTATAGTAACCGATCCATTATCGACACCATTCGCCGATGAAATCATCAATGAAGTCACGGGACATGAATGCTAATCTTTCATTGATGGCTTCTTTGGCTATAATCAGGTACCTATTGCAAAGGAAGATCAGGAAAAAATCACATTTGCCTATGAGTTTGGATCATTTGCATATAGATTAATGCCATTTGGCCTCAAGAATTCCTCAACAGTCTTCTCCAGGATAGTGGTTAAGGAATTTCGAGAATATATTTACAAAAAAATGGATGTGTACTTTGACGATTGGACCATCTACAACCTACTGAAAGACCACATCCAATGATTAAGAATGATGCTGGAAAGATGCAGAAAAATTCACTTATCCCTGAACATCAACAAATGCATCTTTGCCACACCTATAGGGATACTATTGGGCCAAATCATATGAAAATATGGAATCAAATTCGAGATGGAAGAGATCAAGGTTATTCTCGATTTGAAACCACCAATTAATTAGAAACAAATCAAAATATTCCTTGGGAACACCGGATATTATAGAAATCTCATCTCACACTACTCCGACATCACTTTTCCAATTGATGAGATATTAAAGAAATAAGTCAAGTTCCATTGGAGTCAGGAATGTGATAAATCTTTTGAGTTATTGAAAATAAAATTGGTAGAAGCACCCACACTAATATTTCCAAAATGGTCTAGGAAATTCCATATCCATGTGGATGCATCTAATGTTGCTTTCAGTTCAATATTATCCAAGCCATATGATGACATGTTCGACCACATAAATGCATATGCCAATCGAAAATTAAATAAATAAGAAATAAACTATTCGACGATGGGGCATGAAGCTCTAGCAGTGATTTTTTCCCTTCAAACATTCCAACACTATTTACTAGAAAATCCATTTATATTCTCCATGGACCATCAAGCACTAAAATATCTATTAAATAAACCGGTCCATCAAGGGAAAATATGTCAATGGCTACTATAGTTTCAAGAGTTTGACTTTGAAGTAGTAATATGACTAGAATAGAAGAATGCCGGTCTGGATCAACTATCCCGCCTTGAGATATGAGAAGATCTGATTGGGATATATGATTACTTACCAGATATAAATTTATTCATGGTTGAAGCAACTGCCAAATAACTAGAAGGAATTGAAAACTTTCTAGAAGAAGGGAAGGCACCTGAAGATCTCCTAGCCAACAAAAGAAATATCCTAACAATGGAAGTTTCACCATTCACTCTCATGAATGAATATCTCTATAAGCTAGAAATTGATAATATTTTACGAAGATGAGAATTAGAACATGAATGCGAGGACACAATTAATGAAGCACACACATGCCCAATAAGAGGTCACTTCCAAGCCAACACAACAACCAAAAAAATCCTCCAAGATGATCTTTGGTGGTCGAATTTACACAAATACTGTCAAGAGCAGATACAGAAATGTGATAAGTGTCATTGGATAGGCTGACCATTATGGGAAAATGAAATTCCCTTGCATTTGGTAAAACCCAATTTACCATTTGAAATTTGGGCTATTGATTTTGTCGTTCCATTCCCAAGAAGAGAAAAAAGATCTGGGGAAAAATATATAATCACAACAATAAAGTACATAACTAAATGGACAGAGGTAGAACCAACCGAAAATTGTACAAAGGAAATAGCCACAAAATTCATCTATGAAAACATAATAACTAGATTTGACTGTCCCTTGACGATAATTAATGATGAAGGGACTCATTTTATAAACAATACAATTGAAGTATTGCTAAAAAATTTCTTGATTGGCCACATAAAGACAACCGCATAACATCCACAGGCCAATGGAGTTTTTGAGTCATTCAACAAGAAATTACACAAGGGATTAATGAAATATGTGGACTTGACAAAAATGATTGGGATGATAAGGTTCCAACAATATTGTGGGCCTTCAGAACAACATATAAAAGATCAACTGGCCAGACACCATTCATGTTAGTCTATGTTCAAAAATGTATAATTCCATTACACTTATTTGGTAACGTAGGAAGGATAACCTCCATCATGGAATTTAACCACATGATTAACACAAGAAAACACTTATGTATGTTAAATAAATTAAAAGAAGAAAGGATGCTTGCACAAAAGCATTAGGAAACCCAAAAGAATCAACAAAAATATTGGCATGATCGACATATTAAAAGCAGGATATCAACGAAGGATACCTATTACTTTTATATGACAGTGGAGTAAAAGGAAAACCAAGAAAAATAGAACCTGCATGATTGGGTTCTTATATGGTCATGGACATTTGGCCAATAAGAGTAGTACAATTAAAAACCTTGCAAGGGTACCCCTTCAAAAAACTAGTCAATGGGGCCTGATTAAAAAAATATAATACATAGTAGTCTCAAGTCCTACTGGTGAAATCCTCTTCGAGGGAACCAATAGGACTCAACTAGGTCGAAAACCCCTTGGGGCGACCTATGTCGAAGTTAAGAATAAAAGAATAAATAAAGAAAAGGAAAAAATAAAACAAAATAAAATAAAGGTAAGCAATAAAGAAGCAAACGATTAAGAAAAATCAAAATTAAGAAAGCAATAAACAAGTCGGTTATCATAATTAGATACAAACAATTTTTCTACAATTACAATCTATATGATTGACCTGAACCAAAAAATCATTCATTCATGCTTCCATATTCAAATATGAGAAGAGAACAAAGCCTGTGGTTAGCATTAAAGTCAAGTAGAGAAGAGATGTGGAAATCTAGAGCAACTTCAGTACCAAGGAAATACCTATGCCATTACTAAAACAAGTGGACAAGTCAATCCATTGAAAGAGAAGTACATCACCCATTCGAACAAGAAACACATCAATCAAAGTGTGAATTTCAAAAATCAAGTGAGTGGGAAAGATATCAAGCAAGTGAGCATGCAAATAATATCTCAAGCGAGGGTGAACATCATCACTTGAATCAAGAAAGAAAGCATGCCTTCAAAAATACAAACACTAATCAATTTAATAAAAATATGGATAACGACTTGGTTGGATAGATTGAATAGAGGTCCTTGATCGACTGGAAGAAAACAAATGAACAGGATATACAAGAAACAAAATTTGACCACGTCGAGCATATTCCTCGAGAAAAAAACCCGACTCATTCAAAGAAACTAATCAGTGGGAGTCTATTAATTAAATTAATGCTTAACTAGACAAGTTCGACCGCCATACTATCGTTGACACATGTGTCCCCTCACAAGAAAAAGTAATTAAACCTGAAATTATGACCAAGGCATGAACATTAATGACTCTACTGTATGAATTAAATTCCCTGCTCCATCCCCCTCATATAAATATGGATGAGGCATACAAATTCACCTTATTGTTGTTTACATTAGAGCACCCAAGTAACCAGAGCATTGAAATCAAGGTTGGGAATCTGACTCCAGAGCTTTAGAAATCTCTACCTGACCAATAAGAAACCACAACCATGCTAAGAATGAGATGACATGTAGAAGATTCCTTGGTTGAGCCAAGGATAAAGGAAAATCTCGACAAAGTAGGTGCAACTAAGCTGAAAGCATGCATGCAAAACATTCATAGGGTGCGAATCGAAGAAATTGACTGGTCTCGACACTGAGAGAATTTTTCTACATGGGGAATGGAAATTGATGCATGGAAGGAGGAGACTAATTTTTTTGAATAGGAAGGAATAAAAAATTTTATGGGAACGCCTCAAAACACATAGTTCAATGTTTGGAAGGAAGACGCTAAATTTTTTCTAATAAGTCGGTATCACATGGTCATCTCTGGGTAAATTTCCTAGTTGGAATCACCGGAGGTATGATAAACATGATCATTGGAATACCACATGGGGGTATGCCTATCCTTAAACCATAAACTCCAATGAATGGATACAGGCTCTCACAGGAGGAACTTCAACAAAAAAATTAGAAGGGATGCTAATTAACAAAGTAATTGACATTCATGCCAAATAGACATGCATAATAATCTCTGTATGCTTTACATTGGAGG
The DNA here is from genome assembly GCA_000966675.3 of Picea glauca. Taxonomy (NCBI): domain Eukaryota; kingdom Viridiplantae; phylum Streptophyta; class Pinopsida; order Pinales; family Pinaceae; genus Picea; species Picea glauca. Next base: position 299,163 of record JZKD02S1674610.1, on the reverse strand, counting down.
TTGAGATTCATACTAGAATCTTACAATGCTACAACCAATTGGCCAAATCCTTGAGTCGGGGGGACAATTCGACTGGCTAAATCACTTAGCTGTGCTGATTAAAAGAAAATGTAAATATTTTCAAGAAAATGGTCAGGCCATCAAGTTTCCATCACTCCTAATCTGGATCGCCATGAACCAAATCAGCCCAGTTGGGGAGCTTGCATTTACCCTAAAACAAACCCCGACTATGAAAAACTACGAAATTCTTTCACGTGGAGTAGTCGGATCATTAGAGTCTCCCCCAACCGAAGTAATGCTTAAGTGTTGGGAAAATCATTTAAATAATGTTTCACACAAGTGGAGAGTAAAACATAAATTTCGATGAGCCTTAACACCAAGTGACCATATTCAATTAAGCCTCAACTACACCAAGATATGGTGTGGATCCAATGGGGGGCCAACACCAGAAGAACTAGACTACCAGCCGACGAAGCTCCAAATATTTCAAGAGATCGACAAAAAACTGGGCTTTGAATCACCGATCCCACTAGAGGTATTGAGTGATAATTCAAACACTTTAATGTTGGAGTTACTTCACACACACCTATAATTTATTTTTCCTAAGGTTTTTCCTATGTTTATTAGTCATTATTCAATCTCCTATATTTTAGGAAGAATATTCCTCTAGGGAGAATATTCTCTTCAATTTTCACTTCAGTTTGATCAATTGAGTGGAGTCTAGATGCTACATTGGGATTATCACCATGCATCATTGGGATCATCACCAAATAATGTGCATTGTCCTTGGGATCATCACCAGACTAGGGAATTACCCATGATTCCCTAATCTCCTCCTCATTTCACTGTGTTTTAGTCAGTTAACTAAAGATTGATAGACTAGTTAACTCAGCTAGGTGGTAGTTCACTCCCATAACTTCCCGAGAGACTAGACTAGGTGGAAGTTTACTCCCATAACTGCTGGTGTGTCTCCAAATCACTCTAGACCACCACTATGGAGCATTGGATTCTCCTCTAGTGCACATTGGTTGAGTTATACATAGTATATCATGTGTAAATTATCATTCTTTCATTTGGTTAATGATAATTCTTTCATTCTTTCTCTCCTGCTTCTCTTTTTTTCTATTTTCTCTGCAACCGTGTATGCCAATTCCCAGCTAGATCCATTCTATGAAGATTCAACACATTTACATGGTATCAGAGCTAACACAATGCTAGGGAAAAGCCACACCAAATTATTTTTTGCAGGTATTGAAGATTGAAGACAATGAAAAAATGGAATTCCCAAAAGAATTCATTCTTACACCTTACAACTTATTTGCATGGAAGGAGAAGATGGTCATGCATATTCGAAGAAGAGGATTGTATAGGTTAACCATGAACAAAGCGACAGAACCAACATCAGCCATAGAAAAATCCAAGTATCTAAATCGAATGGATGAAGGATTCAAAACAATTTGTAGTCTCATTTCTC
>JZKD02S1674610.1:247934-269580 GCA_000966675.3 Picea glauca | reverse complement strand
TATCCTCCTTCAACAATAGCCCATACATCTGCTCCCAGAGATTGAAGATAAGATCTCATCCTTGTTTTCCAGAAGATTAAATTGTTTCCATTGAAGAGTGGAGGCCTGATAGATGCTATTATGTCTTGATTGCTCATTTTGATTGATCTTCCTTCTAGCAGTTAAGCCTTTTCAGAAGGACCAAGATCTGATACCAATTGTTGAAAAATATTGAGAAGGGGGGGGGGGTGTGAATCAGTATTTTGAGCTATCAATTGATTTTCTCTTTTCTTTCACTGAAAACCTTAGGCTACTTTGTAGAGACCAGCTGTTGTATATTCTTACGAAAACAAGAGTGCATCCAGAGATCTTATTATGAATTTCTTCATTCATCAAATGTCTATTAAGCAGTAATTCAGTGCAATAATAACAAAATAAACCAACACACATGAATAAGACACATGAACACCAGGATTTAAGGTGGAAACCCAAATCAGGATAAAAACCACCGCTACCGTTGTCTCTGTCTTCAATAATTATTAAGAAAACGTTTTACAACATTGTACTAGTGTAGACTCATACGAGTACGCAGGCTTCTACATGCAGAAGGATGCAACCTTCTCTCATTTACCAGTCTTTCCTGGAAGGGAGATTCAACCCCCCGAAGATAGCACCAGTTTCTACAGGTAGGATGCTTCTACTGAAGGGTTTAACCCTCAGACTCACTGCTGATCGCGTTTCATTAATTTTCACACTGGATCAAGCAGTTTCAACCCCGAATTCACATGTGTTCTATGCGCTGGCCATCATCCTCTTTTAGAAGAAACAGTTCTGGCATATTATTAAGACTTGTATCCCTAAATCACTTCAATACACTCTTTTGTAGTGACTATGATGACAACTAAAATTATCTCTAGAGGAAACACAGATCTACAGACGACCAGGCAGCTGCAAAAACCTCCTAAACACACATTAAACAAGACGATAAACCTGGAGATGATGCCTCCGCTCTCGTAGTTGCTACACCCATAGCCGAGAACTCTCTGTCAATGTAGATCTGCCACCTGACTGCCACAATGAGGTTCCTCCATTCTCAAACCTTCCGTGTGATCTCCACAAATGACCTCAGCCACCTGTAGATATCCCTTCTGTCAGAAAATGGCCTCCACGTCCTCCAAAAGGAAGACCCTTGCAACCTATCACCGTCCTTACTTCTCCTTTTTTCTCATTTGTAGAAAGGGCATCGACCCCTTCTTAAGCCCATGGGTCTAGGAACCGTTCAACGCTCATCGGGTCCCATATTTATTGCTCGGGGGAAAACAAACCCCTTTTTAAAATTTGACTTAAACCTATGCGCGCCTTTTTAAATCGGGTTTAGGCATTCCTTATGTAATGGTTTCTTTGCCACTACAAATCGTGATCCCTGTAAATCAATGGTCCTGATCATTTCTGGATTTGACGGTCCAGATTCACTCGCGATTTCGCATTTCGCGAAATCGGGTTTTTTTTTATGTCAAGTGACTTTGTCATTTCAAAGTCCCGATCCCCGATGCTGATGCACCCCTTTCCACTCACTAGCCCTGCTGGCTATAGGCCTTGGCCCATATGAACATCAACACCATGACCACAACCTTACCCCGTCGGGGCTACGGGGTTTGTGATGCCTCAATGCATACACCCGCGTGATTCCCGATCGTCCAAATCCCAATGCTCCTTTATGCTGACAACTATTCTCCACTACGCCATTGTCCTCCTTCTCTGCTGTGATGACAGCTGTTCCCCACTGATCGAGATTTCACTAATCACGATTTCACAATGCACAAATTTCTTGTGACCAAGATCTCCGATTTCTCGATGGACAAAGTGCCGACGACGCCCGATCCTCTGCCACGCGTCCTTCCAGATGGACGACTCTTGATCTTTCCGATCCTTCGTTCAGAGGAATACCGATTTTCCGATTCCCGATATGCTGGTCCTCTGACGGGCCTTTAACCTGCCACCTATCCTCCAGGGTGGCCCACACGCTATCTGTGTTATCGGGAAATCACATATCGCGATTTTGCGATGTCTGATGCACTCGTTCATGGGACTCGCGAAACTCTGATTCCCGATGGCTTATCTCCCTCACAACTTCTACATATATGATGGCTGTAGACGACGCTATGCAACAATCATACGCGCCCATCCAAAATTCAACCATACACTGATTTTCTTACCTGAAAACTCTTCTTCCTCCTTTGCCATCAATGACAATATTTCCAACAATATTATCTACAGGATCAGAGTATTCCAATAAGTGAATAATTACAGAAGTTGAAGAAGTCTCAGGAAGAATTATCAGGTTCTATGTGATGGTTGGTTGATGGTGATATTTTAATGTATTGTTTTATTATCTCTCATATATTCTTGGGTGGAAGGAAGGGGCAAGGATGGAGAGGTCAACCCTCTCTTGATATTGGAGGATTGTATCTTCCTTTTGGAGGGTTATCCCTCCCTTTATATTTGGAATTTGTATCTTCCCTTGTGTTGTCATATTAATTGATAAGTGCGGACACAAATAGATCTCCCTAATTTCCACAGGAAACTAGAACAAAACATAATAGAATTCACACTTCTCCTTAAACTTCATAATCGTATAAACTAGTTTAATGAGGTACAAGTAGCATACCTTTTAAATGACGCTTGTTCCTCGCTAGTGTCATCCTTGTAGTTCCATCCTTGAGTTTGCAGATTAGTAATCCTGTTTAAGAATCACAAACCAACAAAGAGGGAAAACAAAGATATATGTATTCTAATGAAGTCTATGTATATGATCAAGGAATTATACAATAGAAGATGAGATTCTTATATAGGGAAGAAATGCATTAATATATTAAGTGAATAGAAAGTGGAGAATACAACCAATGCCTTGATGTTGCAAGGTCCCCTTTCAATGGCTCTTTGCTTCAACACACACACCTTTTCTCCAATGTATTGAATGAAGAAGATCCACAATTTGACTTGAATAACTAAAGAAAATCTCTCAAGCATAATATGAAGTAGAACTCTCCATACAAATCTTATCCTATTCAACCTTAGCCTTTTCCATGAGAGATCCTTCCTTATATAGTGTAAAAGAGAGATGGATGAGNGAATACAACCAATGCCTTGATGTTGCAAGGTCCCCTTTCGATGGCTCTTTGCTTCAACACACACACCTTTTCTCCAATGTATTGAATGAAGAAGATCCACAATTTGACTTGAATAACTAAAGCAAATCTCTCAAGCATAATATGAAGTAGAACTCTCCATACAAATCTTATCCTATTCAACCTTAGCCTTTTCCATGAGAGATCCTTCCTTATATAGTGTAAAAGAGAGATGGATGAGGAGATTAGGATGATCCCACCAAATTAGAGAAGTGAGTAATATCCAAACCAATCGGAGGCCACCTCATCTTCTAGAGGATCCCCTTCTAGAACATTTGTGAAATTTGTCTTTTTCTATTCTTTAAGAATCGTCACACCCTATGAAAAAGAAGCATGTGGCGATGTCACAGTCCAAGTTTAAGGCAAAGTTCAACGATAAGGCATCGTCACACCCCATGCATATAGCAGGATGTGACGACCTTCCTTGACATGGTTTGTGAGAGAGTACATAAATTCACTTTTCCCATGGAGAAAGTATCTTTCAATATTTTTAGGGAATATGAACACATCTTGTCTTGTGATCACTGAGGTGACCAAAATAATGTGTAACACCTTGGAATTCATTACTTCCCTTGAACAATAACTATTGATTATTTCTCATATATTGTTCATTGGATATAATTGAATATATAATCTGGTTGAAGTATAATTTGAAAAGGTTTTTAAATTGTACTTGATACCGATTCACCCCCCTCTTAGTATCAACACATAGCTCATTGGATAGATATGGAAAATATACGTTTTCTAGGGAAGAGCTTCTGTTGGAAGAAGAAGCACCCAAGTATACAAAGTCGTGTCAAGACAGTTTACACTGTGACCAAAGAAGAGAAAGAGGATAAAGAAGATAGAGATAATCCTAACCTCCCACCAAATTATTATAATTTCGTCGAAGGATAACCTTAATTAGATGAATCAAAAGAAATGAAATGGATGGATGTAGAAATGAAGACCAAAGAATTTTTCATTTCAATAGACGACCGACAAAAAATGGATAGAGTAAGAGACTACTGGAATGAAAAGTAAACTTTAGAAATTTTCGACCTATTAAACAAATATCATGATGTTTTAGACAGAGATTATAAAGACTTGAAAGGCTTAGTACAAGAAATGGGTGAAATGAAAATTGAACCAATTCCTGGAGCTAAGCCTTTCAAAAAATGACCATATAAATTAACGCTTAAATATAAGCCTATCATCGAAAAGTAAATTGAGGCAATGATAGTTGATAATATCATATATCCAATTGATAAGTCAGAATGGGAAAGTCCCATGGTCGTATAGCTGAAGAGGCATGACCTGAAGAAGTTAAGAATCTGTGTTGACTTCTGGGGGTTAAACAAGCTCATAGTAACATATCCATTTCCAACACCATACGATAACAAGTTCATCAACAAAGTTGTAGGGAACGAATGCTATTCCTTTACCGATGTATTCTCCAGATACAATAAAGTACCAGTTGCTAAACAAGATCAAGAAAAAACAACATTTGTATCTGAGTTCAGATCATTTACATACATAGTCACGCCCTTTGGTATAAAAAATGCATGTTGGCCCTTAACCAAGTTTTGGGAGATCCTTGGTCAAGTTTGACCTATTTTGGGACTTTGACAACCTGTCGAAGGTGGAGTGCAAAACGAAACAGATATCACGGGATCTCGGCCCCTTTTTGGGTCCTTTTTGGGATTTGGGATTATGTAACGGGTATGGGTATGTCGGCCCTTGGGTTTACCCATGTTTATGCCTATTTTGTAAAGTATAAATATATTTCTAGGCAATGTAAGGAAAGGCACATATATATCTGTATGATATTGGGCTAAGTGCTAAGTATGGATTGTAGATGCTTTGTGCATACTGTGTGAGACCTACAGAGCTACGTGCAAGTAATTGTAAGAAGGCTTGGTGTTGTACCCTAACTTGAAGAAGGAGGATTTGGCGGAGTGTGCATAGATCTCCTGTCTTCTGCGAAGTAAGATTTTGATGCTATGTGCTTGTAAGAAGCTTGACTAAAGATAATAAAGAGAAGAGTTGGTGGACATAGCCCCAGGGTGGGGGTGAACCATGTACATACTGTGTTGCTATGCTTTGTGCGATGTGTTAATGTGTTTATGTCTTTACTTTCTAAGTGATTTGATATAGATAGATAGTTTTGTTTATGCTTTGTGCTAACGATGTATAGGATGTTATATCTGACCTATGTGAATGTGCTTAGTGCTTGAATATGCTAGATCTAATCTACCTCTCTATGTTAAGTGCTTAAATACATCAGATATGAATGAATGATGCGATGCTCTGTTTTATCTATGGAGTAGATAGTGGTTAAATATTGATGAACTGTTAGTGCTAAGTTCTCTATTAAGTATTACAATCACATATCTATGTCCCTGCTAAGGTTGCAGACATCTAGGTCCTGCAACCACCCCTACCTCTACCTGAGGTGAGACTTCATCTACTTCACAGGTGTTTCCGAAAGGGCCAATAGTTAGGGTTTTTCTGGCGCACTGTTGTAGCGTTGAACCCTGGGTCTACCCCTATGCCAACAATTCCCTAGAAGTCTTCTCCAGGATAATGGTAAAGGAATTTCAACAATACATTTATAAAACAATGAATTTATACTTTGACGATTGGACTATCTACAACCTCCTAAAATATCATATACAATTGCTACAAATGATGTTGGAGAGATGCAGGAAGATTCACTTATCCTTGAATATAAAAAAAATGTATCTTCACCACATCAATAGGCATACTATTGAGACACATTATATGTAAATATGGGATCAAAGTCGATATGGTCAAGATAAAGATCATTCTCGACTTAAAACTGCTATCCAATCAGAAACAAATAAAAATCCTCCTTGGACACACCGGATATTATCATAAATTTATTTGATATTATTCAAATATTACTTTTACAATTGATGAGCTACTAAATAAATAAGTGGAATTTCAATGGAATCCAGAATGTAACAACTCTTTTGAGCTATTGAAAAGGAAGTTGGTATAAACACCAATACTAAGATTTCTCGATTGGACTAGAAAATTTCATGTACATGATGATGCATCTAATGTTGATGTCAACATAGTTTTATCCCATCTGTACACTGATATGGTCAACCATCCCAATGCATATGCCAACCAGAAGATAAATAAAGTAGAACAAAATTACTCAATGACAGAGAATGAAGATTTATCAATGATCTTTTCCCTACAAAATTAAGACACTATCTCCTAGCAAATCCATTTGTATTTTTCAATGATCATCAAGATTTGAAATACTTAGTCAACAAACCATTCCATCATGGTAATATTTTTCGTTGGCTATTACTCTTCCAAGATTTTGACTTCGAGATAGTAGTCTGACCAGGGAAGTAAAATGCCGACCCAATTCACCTATCCCAACTCGATACATGAGAAGATCCAATTGGGATAGACGATGATCTACCAGACACAAACTTATTTAGGGTGGAAGCATCCCCTAAGGAATTAGTTGAAATTGTGAGTTTTTTAGAAGATGGGAAAGCACCTGAAGACCTCCCATCCAACAAGAAAAATATCCTAGCAATGAAAGTTTCGCCAGTCACCCTTATAAATGGATACCTTTACATATTAGGACTATATAATATCCTAAGAATATGTGCACTAGAGAATGAACGAGAAGAAATAATTTCCAAGGCACACGTAGGCCCAACATGAGGGAATTTCCAAGTTGACACGACAACAAGAAAAAACCTTCAAGTTGGTCTTTGGTGCCCGACATTGCATAAATATTTTCGAGATAAAATTAAGAAATGTGACAAGTTCCAGAGGATGGGACGAACATTATGGAAAAATGAAATTCCCATGCATTCACTAAACTCGAGTTTACCATTTGAAATTTGGGCTATTGATTTTGTCGGACCCTTCCCAACAAGAGATAAACGATTAAGAGAAAAGTACATAATTACCACCATAGAGTATCGAAACAAATGGGAAGAAGCTGAACCAATTGAGAATTTTACAAAAGAAACAACTGCAAAATTTATCTATGAAAACACAATTACCAAATTCGGTTGTCCTTTGACAATAATCAACAATCAAGGAACACACTTTATCAATAGCACAATTGAATTACTACTCAGAAAGTTCCTAATCGATTATAGAAAAATGAATGTGTATCATCCACAACCCAACATAGCAGTCAAATCATTTAATTAAATACTACACAAGGGACTATCTAAAATATATGGACTAGATAGAGACGACTGGGATGAAAAAGGTCTAGCAATATTATGGGCTTACAAAACAACATATAAAATGTCAACTAGTCAAACACCATTCAAATTAGTTTATGGTCAAGAAGTTGTAATCCCACTACACTTTTGTGCCAATGCAAGCCACATAGTCTCCGTCCTAGAATTTTGACCATAGACTTAACACAAGACAATTATTCTATCAAGTTAATCAACTAGAAGAAGAGAGAATGTTGGCACAAAACATCATGAAATCCAAAAAAGCCAACAAAAATCCTGGCATGACCGACATCTCAGAAAAAAGTACATCAACAATGGAGACTTGATATCATTATATGATAGTAAACGCAAAGGAAAACCAAGGAAATTAGAAACCATATGGTTGGGACCATATGTGGTTGAGGACATCAGACCCAATGGAGAATTACAATTAGAAGCACTGCAAGGGAACCCCTTCAAAAAATTAGTCAATGGAGCCCGGTTGAAAATAAATAAAACATATAAACCTCACGTCATACTGATGAAAACCATCATAAAGGCACCAAAAATACTGGACTAAGTCGAAAACCTACCAGGGTAACTTAAGTCATAAAAAGGAACAAATGGAATAAAAAGAAAACATAATCCATCAAAATATTCGTTGCGAAAAAATAAGAAGTGAAAATAAATATAGTGGAGAGAAACTCATACAGTGACGTGGACACATGTGAAGCCATCAACCTCCTTTATACCCATGATGAAGAAGTTGTGACATCAAAAAAAGGTATGAAGGAATATATCTCACACAAAATGGATATGTCGATAGACCAGTAAAGATAATGCAACATAAATGAAGACAATTGGCCCTATGTCTTTGTGCCGTCTGCCTCTACGTACACCATTATTCATAATCAACCAAGAATGGTGAGCATGGACCACACATGCATAGTCATAGAATAATAATATTTCTGCAGATCATAAATCGCTTCACATAATTACCCATCATTATCAGACCCGAATCAAGCTCCTTTATAAGACAACCAATAACAAATAATTAAGTTTCCAAAATAAGCTATGCTGATGAAAAGCATCACAAACAATGATCCACCTAAGCCTATCCTTCATTTGAGAAAATCTATCCATCCATCTTCAATACATACGTGAGGAGGAGATGATCAAGATTCTGTAAAGGAAGGAATGTCCCTATTGGGCACCAATTGTTTAGTATCAAACACAAAGTCACATTACAAAGNTGGATGAGGAGATTAGGATGATCCCACCAAATTAGAGAAGTGAGTAATATCCAAACCAATCGGAGGCCACCTCATCTTCTAGAGGATCCCCTTCTAGAACATTTGTGAAATTTGTCTTTTTCTATTCTTTAAGAATCGTCACACCCTATGAAAAAGAAGCATGTGGCGATGTCACAGTCCAAGTTTAAGGCAAAGTTCAACGATAAGGCATCGTCACACCCCATGCATATAGCAGGATGTGACGACCTTCCTTGACATGGTTTGTGAGAGAGTACATAAATTCACTTTTCCCATGGAGAAAGTATCTTTCAATATTTTTAGGGAATATGAACACATCTTGTCTTGTGATCACTGAGGTGACCAAAATAATGTGTAACACCTTGGAATTCATTACTTCCCTTGAACAATAACTATTGATTATTTCTCATATATTGTTCATTGGATATAATTGAATATATAATCTGGTTGAAGTATAATTTGAAAAGGTTTTTAAATTGTACTTGATACCGATTCACCCCCCTCTTAGTATCAACACATAGCTCATTGGATAGATATGGAAAATATACGTTTTCTAGGGAAGAGCTTCTGTTGGAAGAAGAAGCACCCAAGTATACAAAGTCGTGTCAAGACAGTTTACACTGTGACCAAAGAAGAGAAAGAGGATAAAGAAGATAGAGATAATCCTAACCTCCCACCAAATTATTATAATTTCGTCGAAGGATAACCTTAATTAGATGAATCAAAAGAAATGAAATGGATGGATGTAGAAATGAAGACCAAAGAATTTTTCATTTCAATAGACGACCGACAAAAAATGGATAGAGTAAGAGACTACTGGAATGAAAAGTAAACTTTAGAAATTTTCGACCTATTAAACAAATATCATGATGTTTTAGACAGAGATTATAAAGACTTGAAAGGCTTAGTACAAGAAATGGGTGAAATGAAAATTGAACCAATTCCTGGAGCTAAGCCTTTCAAAAAATGACCATATAAATTAACGCTTAAATATAAGCCTATCATCGAAAAGTAAATTGAGGCAATGATAGTTGATAATATCATATATCCAATTGATAAGTCAGAATGGGAAAGTCCCATGGTCGTATAGCTGAAGAGGCATGACCTGAAGAAGTTAAGAATCTGTGTTGACTTCTGGGGGTTAAACAAGCTCATAGTAACATATCCATTTCCAACACCATACGATAACAAGTTCATCAACAAAGTTGTAGGGAACGAATGCTATTCCTTTACCGATGTATTCTCCAGATACAATAAAGTACCAGTTGCTAAACAAGATCAAGAAAAAACAACATTTGTATCTGAGTTCAGATCATTTACATACATAGTCACGCCCTTTGGTATAAAAAATGCATGTTGGCCCTTAACCAAGTTTTGGGAGATCCTTGGTCAAGTTTGACCTATTTTGGGACTTTGACAACCTGTCGAAGGTGGAGTGCAAAACGAAACAGATATCACGGGATCTCGGCCCCTTTTTGGGTCCTTTTTGGGATTTGGGATTATGTAACGGGTATGGGTATGTCGGCCCTTGGGTTTACCCATGTTTATGCCTATTTTGTAAAGTATAAATATATTTCTAGGCAATGTAAGGAAAGGCACATATATATCTGTATGATATTGGGCTAAGTGCTAAGTATGGATTGTAGATGCTTTGTGCATACTGTGTGAGACCTACAGAGCTACGTGCAAGTAATTGTAAGAAGGCTTGGTGTTGTACCCTAACTTGAAGAAGGAGGATTTGGCGGAGTGTGCATAGATCTCCTGTCTTCTGCGAAGTAAGATTTTGATGCTATGTGCTTGTAAGAAGCTTGACTAAAGATAATAAAGAGAAGAGTTGGTGGACATAGCCCCAGGGTGGGGGTGAACCATGTACATACTGTGTTGCTATGCTTTGTGCGATGTGTTAATGTGTTTATGTCTTTACTTTCTAAGTGATTTGATATAGATAGATAGTTTTGTTTATGCTTTGTGCTAACGATGTATAGGATGTTATATCTGACCTATGTGAATGTTCTTAGTGCTTGAATATGCTAGATCTAATCTACCTCTCTATGTTAAGTGCTTAAATACATCAGATATGAATGAATGATGCGATGCTCTGTTTTATCTGTGGAGTAGATAGTGGTTAAATATTGATGAACTGTTAGTGCTAAGTTCTCTGTTAAGTATTACAATCACATATCTATGTCCCTGCTAAGGTTGCATACATCTAGGTCCTGCAACCACCCCTACCTCTACCTGAGGTGAGACTTCATCTACTTCACAGGTGTTTCCGAAAGGGCCAATAGTTAGGGTTTTTCTGGTGCTCTGTTGTAGCGTTGAACCCTGGGTCTTCCCCTATGCCAACAATTCCCTAGAAGTCTTCTCCAGGATAATGGTAAAGGAATTTCAACAATACATTTATAAAACAATGAATTTATACTTTGACGATTGGACTATCTACAACCTCCTAAAATATCATATACAATTGCTACAAATGATGTTGGAGAGATGCAGGAAGATTCACTTATCCTTGAATATAAAAAAAATGTATCTTCACCACATCAATAGGCATACTATTGAGACACATTATATGTAAATATGGGATCAAAGTCGATATGGTCAAGATAAAGATCATTCTCGACTTAAAACTGCTATCCAATCAGAAACAAATAAAAATCCTCCTTGGACACACCGGATATTATCATAAATTTATTTGATATTATTCAAATATTACTTTTACAATTGATGAGCTACTAAATAAATAAGTGGAATTTCAATGGAATCCAGAATGTAACAACTCTTTTGAGCTATTGAAAAGGAAGTTGGTATAAACACCAATACTAAGATTTCTCGATTGGACTAGAAAATTTCATGTACATGATGATGCATCTAATGTTGATGTCAACATAGTTTTATCCCATCTGTACACTGATATGGTCAACCATCCCAATGCATATGCCAACCAGAAGATAAATAAAGTAGAACAAAATTACTCAATGACAGAGAATGAAGATTTATCAATGATCTTTTCCCTACAAAATTAAGACACTATCTCCTAGCAAATCCATTTGTATTTTTCAATGATCATCAAGATTTGAAATACTTAGTCAACAAACCATTCCATCATGGTAATATTTTTCGTTGGCTATTACTCTTCCAAGATTTTGACTTCGAGATAGTAGTCTGACCAGGGAAGTAAAATGCCGACCCAATTCACCTATCCCAACTCGATACATGAGAAGATCCAATTGGGATAGACGATGATCTACCAGACACAAACTTATTTAGGGTGGAAGCATCCCCTAAGGAATTAGTTGAAATTGTGAGTTTTTTAGAAGATGGGAAAGCACCTGAAGACCTCCCATCCAACAAGAAAAATATCCTAGCAATGAAAGTTTCGCCAGTCACCCTTATAAATGGATACCTTTACATATTAGGACTATATAATATCCTAAGAATATGTGCACTAGAGAATGAACGAGAAGAAATAATTTCCAAGGCACACGTAGGCCCAACATGAGGGAATTTCCAAGTTGACACGACAACAAGAAAAAACCTTCAAGTTGGTCTTTGGTGCCCGACATTGCATAAATATTTTCGAGATAAAATTAAGAAATGTGACAAGTTCCAGAGGATGGGACGAACATTATGGAAAAATGAAATTCCCATGCATTCACTAAACTCGAGTTTACCATTTGAAATTTGGGCTATTGATTTTGTCGGACCCTTCCCAACAAGAGATAAACGATTAAGAGAAAAGTACATAATTACCACCATAGAGTATCGAAACAAATGGGAAGAAGCTGAACCAATTGAGAATTTTACAAAAGAAACAACTGCAAAATTTATCTATGAAAACACAATTACCAAATTCGGTTGTCCTTTGACAATAATCAACAATCAAGGAACACACTTTATCAATAGCACAATTGAATTACTACTCAGAAAGTTCCTAATCGATTATAGAAAAATGAATGTGTATCATCCACAACCCAACATAGCAGTCAAATCATTTAATTAAATACTACACAAGGGACTATCTAAAATATATGGACTAGATAGAGACGACTGGGATGAAAAAGGTCTAGCAATATTATGGGCTTACAAAACAACATATAAAATGTCAACTAGTCAAACACCATTCAAATTAGTTTATGGTCAAGAAGTTGTAATCCCACTACACTTTTGTGCCAATGCAAGCCACATAGTCTCCGTCCTAGAATTTTGACCATAGACTTAACACAAGACAATTATTCTATCAAGTTAATCAACTAGAAGAAGAGAGAATGTTGGCACAAAACATCATGAAATCCAAAAAAGCCAACAAAAATCCTGGCATGACCGACATCTCAGAAAAAAGTACATCAACAATGGAGACTTGATATCATTATATGATAGTAAACGCAAAGGAAAACCAAGGAAATTAGAAACCATATGGTTGGGACCATATGTGGTTGAGGACATCAGACCCAATGGAGAATTACAATTAGAAGCACTGCAAGGGAACCCCTTCAAAAAATTAGTCAATGGAGCCCGGTTGAAAATAAATAAAACATATAAACCTCACGTCATACTGATGAAAACCATCATAAAGGCACCAAAAATACTGGACTAAGTCGAAAACCTACCAGGGTAACTTAAGTCATAAAAAGGAACAAATGGAATAAAAAGAAAACATAATCCATCAAAATATTCGTTGCGAAAAAATAAGAAGTGAAAATAAATATAGTGGAGAGAAACTCATACAGTGACGTGGACACATGTGAAGCCATCAACCTCCTTTATACCCATGATGAAGAAGTTGTGACATCAAAAAAAGGTATGAAGGAATATATCTCACACAAAATGGATATGTCGATAGACCAGTAAAGATAATGCAACATAAATGAAGACAATTGGCCCTATGTCTTTGTGCCGTCTGCCTCTACGTACACCATTATTCATAATCAACCAAGAATGGTGAGCATGGACCACACATGCATAGTCATAGAATAATAATATTTCTGCAGATCATAAATCGCTTCACATAATTACCCATCATTATCAGACCCGAATCAAGCTCCTTTATAAGACAACCAATAACAAATAATTAAGTTTCCAAAATAAGCTATGCTGATGAAAAGCATCACAAACAATGATCCACCTAAGCCTATCCTTCATTTGAGAAAATCTATCCATCCATCTTCAATACATACGTGAGGAGGAGATGATCAAGATTCTGTAAAGGAAGGAATGTCCCTATTGGGCACCAATTGTTTAGTATCAAACACAAAGTCACATTACAAAGNCATCTCAGAAAAAAGTACATCAACAATGGAGACTTGATATCATTATATGATAGTAAACGCAAAGGAAAACCAAGGAAATTAGAAACCATATGGTTGGGCCCATATGTGGTTGAGGACATCAGACCCAATGGAGAATTACAATTAGAAGCACTGCAAGGGGACCCCTTCAAAAAATTAGTCAATGGAGCCCGGTTGAAAATAAATAAAACATATAAACCTCATGTCATACTGATGAAAACCATCATAAAGGCACCAAAAATACTGGACTAAGTCCAAAACCTACCAGGGTAACTTAAGTCATAAAAAGGAACAAATGGAATAAAAAGAAAACATAATCCATCAAAATATTCGTTGCGAAAAAATAAGAAGTGAAAATAAATATAGTAGAGAGAAACTCATACAGTGACGTGGACACATGTGAAGCCATCAACCTCCTTTGTACCCATGATGAAGAAGTTGTGACATCAAAAAAAGGTATGAAGGAATATATCTCACACAAAATGGATATGTCGATAGACCAGTAAAGATAATGCAACATAAATTAAGACAATTGGCCCTATGTCTTTGTGCCGTCTGCCTATACGTACACCATTATTCATAATCAACCAAGAATGGTGAGCATGGACCACACATACATAGTCATAGAATAATAATATTTCTGCAGATCATAAATCGCTTCACATAATTACCCATCATTATCAGACCCGAATCAAGCTCCTTTATAAGACAACCAATAACAAAAAGGAAAGCAATCCTACAAATAATTAAGTTTCCAAAATAAGCTATGCTGATGAAAAGCATCGCAAACAATGATCCACCTAAGCCTATCCTTCATTTGAGAAAATCCATCCATCCATCTTCAATACATACGTGAGGAGGAGATGATCAAGATTCTGTAAAGGAAGGAATGTCCCTATTGGGCACCAATTGTTTAGTATCAAACACAAAGTCACATTACAAAGTTATTCCTAACATACAACCATATCATTTGGCCAGCTGGGACCAACAGTTTGGGGTAGGATATCCAAGCCATTGGTCATGGGTGAAAGATGGAGGCCGATTGGAAGATGTTGGATGTTATTCCAACTAGCCTGGTCCCAAACCATTCCATAGGTTCTGGAAGTCATATCCTATTTCAGGTCACTTGTACTAAACGATCGAATAAAGACATTTGTGGTAAACACAAATCATTCCAAATCTTACAAAGTAATATCATAAAATAAAATAGTCAAAAGTTAGACCTATAGAGAAGAAAAAAATACTCTAACAAGCCAAGTTTTAGAAGACAATATAAGGATTTTAGTTCAATATCGACACTTGAGCATCCTTAAAGAACCCAAGGAACCGTATATTTAAACAAAGGATTAGACAATACATCCAACATAAAATGAATGAACAAAGAAACTTAGATTTAGTAGATCCTTGCAACATCATTTTCTTCTTCTTCTCTTCTCTCTCTAATTTTGTAATAACCTCAATGAGGAAATAATAGAACATTTTGGTATTTTGTCACACTCCCCTCTTGCTCGGGACAAGAAAGGAATTTAGGAGGGGGGATATATTGTAGGGGCTAGTAGGCCCCACCAACTAGAACTGCTAGTCGACTGCAACAGTCGGTTATGAATTCAATTGAACAGTTAGAGTCGACCGACCGAGAAGTTAAGGAATGTAACCGACTAGTAACTATATGTCACATATATATAGACACTATCATGTAAGGGAAATATAGAGGTTGTTCTGGACTTATATATGATAAAATCTATTGATGGTTTTCCTCCATTTTTGTATGATCTTATATATGTCTATGTGCTCTTGTATATAATGTTGTAGTGTGTAATGCTCTGTGTAAGGATCTACCAGTAACTTCTCATACTTTCCATTAGACTAAAACACCCCTNCCCCTATGCCAACAATTCCCTAGAAGTCTTCTCCAGGATAATGGTAAAGGAATTTCAACAATACATTTATAAAACAATGAATTTATACTTTGACGATTGGACTATCTACAACCTCCTAAAATATCATATACAATTGCTACAAATGATGTTGGAGAGATGCAGGAAGATTCACTTATCCTTGAATATAAAAAAAATGTATCTTCACCACATCAATAGGCATACTATTGAGACACATTATATGTAAATATGGGATCAAAGTCGATATGGTCAAGATAAAGATCATTCTCGACTTAAAACTGCTATCCAATCAGAAACAAATAAAAATCCTCCTTGGACACACCGGATATTATCATAAATTTATTTGATATTATTCAAATATTACTTTTACAATTGATGAGCTACTAAATAAATAAGTGGAATTTCAATGGAATCCAGAATGTAACAACTCTTTTGAGCTATTGAAAAGGAAGTTGGTATAAACACCAATACTAAGATTTCTCGATTGGACTAGAAAATTTCATGTACATGATGATGCATCTAATGTTGATGTCAACATAGTTTTATCCCATCTGTACACTGATATGGTCAACCATCCCAATGCATATGCCAACCAGAAGATAAATAAAGTAGAACAAAATTACTCAATGACAGAGAATGAAGATTTATCAATGATCTTTTCCCTACAAAATTAAGACACTATCTCCTAGCAAATCCATTTGTATTTTTCAATGATCATCAAGATTTGAAATACTTAGTCAACAAACCATTCCATCATGGTAATATTTTTCGTTGGCTATTACTCTTCCAAGATTTTGACTTCGAGATAGTAGTCTGACCAGGGAAGTAAAATGCCGACCCAATTCACCTATCCCAACTCGATACATGAGAAGATCCAATTGGGATAGACGATGATCTACCAGACACAAACTTATTTAGGGTGGAAGCATCCCCTAAGGAATTAGTTGAAATTGTGAGTTTTTTAGAAGATGGGAAAGCACCTGAAGACCTCCCATCCAACAAGAAAAATATCCTAGCAATGAAAGTTTCGCCAGTCACCCTTATAAATGGATACCTTTACATATTAGGACTATATAATATCCTAAGAATATGTGCACTAGAGAATGAACGAGAAGAAATAATTTCCAAGGCACACGTAGGCCCAACATGAGGGAATTTCCAAGTTGACACGACAACAAGAAAAAACCTTCAAGTTGGTCTTTGGTGCCCGACATTGCATAAATATTTTCGAGATAAAATTAAGAAATGTGACAAGTTCCAGAGGATGGGACGAACATTATGGAAAAATGAAATTCCCATGCATTCACTAAACTCGAGTTTACCATTTGAAATTTGGGCTATTGATTTTGTCGGACCCTTCCCAACAAGAGATAAACGATTAAGAGAAAAGTACATAATTACCACCATAGAGTATCGAAACAAATGGGAAGAAGCTGAACCAATTGAGAATTTTACAAAAGAAACAACTGCAAAATTTATCTATGAAAACACAATTACCAAATTCGGTTGTCCTTTGACAATAATCAACAATCAAGGAACACACTTTATCAATAGCACAATTGAATTACTACTCAGAAAGTTCCTAATCGATTATAGAAAAATGAATGTGTATCATCCACAACCCAACATAGCAGTCAAATCATTTAATTAAATACTACACAAGGGACTATCTAAAATATATGGACTAGATAGAGACGACTGGGATGAAAAAGGTCTAGCAATATTATGGGCTTACAAAACAACATATAAAATGTCAACTAGTCAAACACCATTCAAATTAGTTTATGGTCAAGAAGTTGTAATCCCACTACACTTTTGTGCCAATGCAAGCCACATAGTCTCCGTCCTAGAATTTTGACCATAGACTTAACACAAGACAATTATTCTATCAAGTTAATCAACTAGAAGAAGAGAGAATGTTGGCACAAAACATCATGAAATCCAAAAAAGCCAACAAAAATCCTGGCATGACCGACATCTCAGAAAAAAGTACATCAACAATGGAGACTTGATATCATTATATGATAGTAAACGCAAAGGAAAACCAAGGAAATTAGAAACCATATGGTTGGGACCATATGTGGTTGAGGACATCAGACCCAATGGAGAATTACAATTAGAAGCACTGCAAGGGAACCCCTTCAAAAAATTAGTCAATGGAGCCCGGTTGAAAATAAATAAAACATATAAACCTCACGTCATACTGATGAAAACCATCATAAAGGCACCAAAAATACTGGACTAAGTCGAAAACCTACCAGGGTAACTTAAGTCATAAAAAGGAACAAATGGAATAAAAAGAAAACATAATCCATCAAAATATTCGTTGCGAAAAAATAAGAAGTGAAAATAAATATAGTGGAGAGAAACTCATACAGTGACGTGGACACATGTGAAGCCATCAACCTCCTTTATACCCATGATGAAGAAGTTGTGACATCAAAAAAAGGTATGAAGGAATATATCTCACACAAAATGGATATGTCGATAGACCAGTAAAGATAATGCAACATAAATGAAGACAATTGGCCCTATGTCTTTGTGCCGTCTGCCTCTACGTACACCATTATTCATAATCAACCAAGAATGGTGAGCATGGACCACACATGCATAGTCATAGAATAATAATATTTCTGCAGATCATAAATCGCTTCACATAATTACCCATCATTATCAGACCCGAATCAAGCTCCTTTATAAGACAACCAATAACAAATAATTAAGTTTCCAAAATAAGCTATGCTGATGAAAAGCATCACAAACAATGATCCACCTAAGCCTATCCTTCATTTGAGAAAATCTATCCATCCATCTTCAATACATACGTGAGGAGGAGATGATCAAGATTCTGTAAAGGAAGGAATGTCCCTATTGGGCACCAATTGTTTAGTATCAAACACAAAGTCACATTACAAAGTTATTCCTAACATACAACCATATCATTTGGCCAGCTGGGACCAACAGTTTGGGGTAGGATATCCAAGCCATTGGTCATGGGTGAAAGATGGAGGCCGATTGGAAGATGTTGGATGTTATTCCAACTAGCCTGGTCCCAAACCATTCCATAGGTTCTGGAAGTCATATCCTATTTCAGGTCACTTGTACTAAACGATCGAATAAAGACATTTGTGGTAAACACAAATCATTCCAAATCTTACAAAGTAATATCATAAAATAAAATAGTCAAAAGTTAGACCTATAGAGAAGAAAAAAATACTCTAACAAGCCAAGTTTTAGAAGACAATATAAGGATTTTAGTTCAATATCGACACTTGAGCATCCTTAAAGAACCCAAGGAACCGTATATTTAAACAAAGGATTAGACAATACATCCAACATAAAATGAATGAACAAAGAAACTTAGATTTAGTAGATCCTTGCAACATCATTTTCTTCTTCTTCTCTTCTCTCTCTAATTTTGTAATAACCTCAATGAGGAAATAATAGAACATTTTGGTATTTTGTCACACTCCCCTCTTGCTCGGGACAAGAAAGGAATTTAGGAGGGGGGATATATTGTAGGGGCTAGTAGGCCCCACCAACTAGAACTGCTAGTCGACTGCAACAGTCGGTTATGAATTCAATTGAACAGTTAGAGTCGACCGACCGAGAAGTTAAGGAATGTAACCGACTAGTAACTATATGTCACATATATATAGACACTATCATGTAAGGGAAATATAGAGGTTGTTCTGGACTTATATATGATAAAATCTATTGATGGTTTTCCTCCATTTTTGTATGATCTTATATATGTCTATGTGCTCTTGTATATAATGTTGTAGTGTGTAATGCTCTGTGTAAGGATCTACCAGTAACTTCTCATACTTTCCATTAGACTAAAACACCCCTGTAGAAACAATATTTGACCCAACAGTCACATAAGATGAATAGATTCTCAACCTATATGCTAAAGTGTCCAAAGAAGCAACCAATAGATGGAAATGGCCCTCAGGGATGGGGCTTGACTAAAAACAAGGAGAAATAGATATTGAAATACTGCACACAACTTGATAAATAAAAGTTGGTAATTGAATACATGACATAATGATTCAACCCTATTGCAGCAAAAAAAATTTTGGTCGAAGTAATCATAACCACAGGTGCTAACAATCAGTCAAAAATCCAATGTCTAAGACAGGAAAATGAAGAATAGAAGTAGTTTGACATCAGAGTAATAAGGAGTAATTTGGATGGATTGGATTATAAAACAACAACAATTTTGCAATCGTAATATGGAAAATTCAAGGAAATACAACAACAACTAGAACTGGCTAACTCACAAGAAACAATCCCGAACAATGTACTCAATAGTTGGCCTTCATATTTTGTCTCAACCTACAACAAGCTCAAAGCACAAAGAAAAATAATTTTTGATATAAGGAAATGATCCGGATTGGATCATTATATTGTTGTTCATCTATCTTGATCCGTTTAGAGTGGAAAAAATGGAGGAATAATCTTACATGGCCATTTTAGTGGCAGGTCCCAATTCGGAAAATTGGGGTCTGAAACCTTCCAGGGCCATTTTGAGGCACCAAACAACATTTTTTTAGGGTTATAAATTTCCTAGCATTGCTTGGACACTTTTAATATATTCTACACATCGAGACCTTTCCAACAGTACAAAAATCACGTCAATCAGAGCTCGTATACAAAATTTATGCCTCCCACAAGTTGACCTACCGTGTTGACCACCATGGTACGAGAGGATGCCATGTCAACCTAGTTACTCACACATATGGGGTAGCCACATATGTAATTTCAAGAATATTCTAGAAGGTCCAAAACCCTATCACAATTGATGGTTGAGGAAGTAAACCACCCCCCCGAGATGGTTATTGGGCTATGTTAAATACTAGGCCACTAGGAGGAGAAAGGGTTATGTTCTTTTGCATTGTATCTTGTTCCATAGTTGAGAAACAAATATGAGAGTGGTATTCTGCGAGCATAACAGAGGATGAGAGATTTTGTAGCAACCATACAGGCCACAGGTCAAAGGAAACTCCATAGAGAGTGTCTTTTTCTTTGTACTTGCATCATTTCTATACCAGAGAAAAGAGAGCATGGAAACATCACCTTCTAGCTAGGTTTTCTCCTTTATTGGGTTTCCCAGGTCATATCTTGTGTTTATTTGTGAATTGTATGATTGTATTTTATTATTCTCTATTTTTTGCATTTTATCTTTTTCATGCATTAGCAGAAAATCAATAACTAAATATTCCAGAGATCTAAAGGAAACATAACCTTAATAGTAAATAATTTCAGTATTTTGTTAGATCTTTTGTGACAAACTATTCCAATGGAATATCTACGATAGTTTACAAATAAGGAAAACAAGATAAATCACCTCCGGTGCAAAATGCAAAATAGCCATATCAACCCACATTGCAAAAGAAAAGGCAATGGAAACAAAAATGTCAAAAAAAGAGAAAGAATGGTTGAGAGAGGCGACTAAAGCTCAAACAAAAGCATATAAATCCATTAAGAACCTCAACCAAGTTAAAAAGAAAACTTAGATCCAAACATAAATTCAACCCATATTTGACTCCTATGCAAGAATCCCCTTTGACGAATAAGATATATTTTCCGGGGAAGCTAAAATCAATGGGAATAGAGGCACAATACTCCATTGAATAATGGAATATGTTTTCACACCATTTGCAACAAACAACTCCAAGTATCTATCATAAAACATTTGGAGGCCTATTGAATCAACCTACAGAATAGTCAGAGGGTACATCGACTTTTTGATAGAAGTTCCATTTTTTCAATCCCACGCCCTCTGAGTCAAACATTCCGACCACTAGTCAT
>JZKD02S1674610.1:138998-168372 GCA_000966675.3 Picea glauca | reverse complement strand
TTGGATCTAGAGAGCGGTGATCATTCGATCCATCATGGAGGTGCATTTTTAGAGTGAGAACCTCGAAGTGAATTGTAAATGCACATCGAAGGCGTTCAGAGGGGGAAGGGTCCCGAGAACAAATGATACCCGTCGATAGGAATGAGGTAGAGATTTAATCTCAGCCATAGGTTTTATGGGGCACACCTACTGGTAAGAGAAATGGATACTCAGGTGAATGGTAATTATCGGGTAGATAGAGGCTCCGATGCAATTGTATCCATTGGAACTCTAGGCTCGAGGACCATTGGATTCATGGAAATGGCCCTTCGAGGTAGTTTTGTTGGATAAAAGATCAACGTGGATGGTTGGAGCACTTCGATAGGCTAGGTCCGAATAGGTATAGATCTCCACTTAGAGGGGAAAAGACAAACCCGACCGTCCGATTGTGGGTGTATAGACACATGGGACGTTAGTAAGCTCAATGGAGAGATTTCTCTTAGAAGTAATATGGGTCGTTAAAGATTAAATGACAATAAGATAGGTCCTCACTTAAACACTGATAAGTTCGATACTATCCCTAGAGAAAGAAATCCAAAAAAATCATCATCCCACCAACCTAAGTTCGGATTAGGGGATCGGGTATGCTACACCCACTTCTATCATAATTACCTTGACAAACATCCCAACTTTTGCATTATAATTGGATTCAAATATTTCAACAATCATGACTTTATAGTATGCGCAAAATCTACATCAAGTCAAAAACATTTTCCCCTTTGCTCATGACTTGAAACAAATACCGACACAAATCAAGAGCAAGGACTTTGCCTCTCGCGACTCTTGTTAAAGTAGAGTTTTTTAATGAAAGTAAGTTAAAATTGGGTTTAAGGAGTTAGCTCAAGCAGGCTAATTGTTATACAACTTTGAATTTTTCCAATTTGTCATCATTGAAATTCGACCGTGAAATTGTGATCAGATTGATGAGATTGTTGTCTTTAATACAAAAATGGATTATACTCTACTGCAATCGAATTATGTAATGTTAACTTCTAATATCTTCAATTCTATCAAATCCAAAATGATTATTGTCAAATTTCAATCCAAAACTCCTTATTTCCCCTTGTATTATTTTAAGCTACTAAAAAACACTAAAAAAAAAATAGACATTTTGTTAGATGTTTAGACTAAATCAATAAATTTATATATTGTTGTGTATTTATCTAATTTTATATTCACATACATAATTTGAACACCTTTAAATTAAACATATCAATTTATGTCAATAAATTTATTAAAGATACCATTCATAAATGTGAGTTTTATTTTATTTTAAACAATAACTTTAAAAAATTAAATAACTACCATTTAGACTAGTAAAATGTATATAAAACTAAATACCATGTTAGGAGCATGTGCACCAAACCTTGTAGAGTAACTTGGAGGTCATGGTTGGGAGTCCAGTATTAAGTTAGTTGACGGAATAAAATCATAAATTTCATCCTAAACGTGATCTGTCTTGGAGAAGGAAAGTATATTCCGTATGGTATTGCATGGCATACCAAAATTGCATCATACCCAAAGCAACCCATCCTTTAAGTTTATATAACATGTAAAGATGGAGCATAACAATATTTAAAACTAATAAAACTAAATAAGTTAATAAAAATTTTGGAATTACATTTTATAACATAATTCAAATTATAAAAAATAAAAAAAATTAATTGTTAATTTTTTCTAAAATTATCTTAATTAAAAAAATAGTCTAAATGTTTTGTTTTTTTTTATTTTCATTTTGAATTTTTTTTAATGTTTTGTTCAAAATTTGGTAAAAAAATTCAAAAAGATAAATGGAACTGCACTGATTTAACTTAGATATACCATATGATTTAAGGTTAGGTTTTTAAAAATATTAAAGAGATTTATGCATTAAAAACAAAATTTAAACCATGTAAAATCAAATTTCAACAATAATAAAAAACTTTAAACTAGGAAAAAAAAAAAAAAAAACTGCTTAACATTGGTATTAACTAAAAAAACCAACTTAAAAAATGAGTTTTTCCCATTATTAACTCACCGCTTCACACCGTTGAGATAATTAGAGTCATTATTAACTTACCGTTCCAAACCGTTGAGATAGTTAGAGTTGGTCGTTGGACACGTGTCATCACTCTTCACGTTAATCGATATTTATAACATTTTAATACGAAATTTTATTCTTTATTTTGAGCTTATCTTATCAAAGTAGTTTTATCATCTTCGTCTACATCTTGTTTACGCTTTCGAGAATAATATAAAAGAAATAACCGTCCATGTGGGTCGGTGGCTAAATCAATATTAAATAGCAGTAGAGAAAGTTCCCAATATAATCTCAACTTTTGAAAAACAAAAATGACCAGATGGCAAAAACGCGTAGCCGCGATAGGAGATGAGAGCCTTCTTCGTCCTCCTTTCGGTAAAGAAGTAAATTCGAAAAATGGAATGAGTTCAGCCAGCCTGCCCTATAAATCAGAGTGCTCTTCGCCTCACCATTTTATCCAGAGTGAGTACCAGGAATTTGTTGTGCCAATAGATTACGTGCGGAAAATCATCAGAAAACTGTACGTTCCTTTCTTTCTGTTGCTTGTTAACGAAGGAGTGCAGTCTTAAAAGATTAGAGAATTGTCAGTCAGCCCATTATTTCTGTTCAATATTAATAAGGCCTAACAATAAAGAAGAATTAGTCAAATGTAAGAAGACTTAATAGAAGCTTTCTCTTCTAGAAGGATCTTCCTTTAGATTGTTCTTTTGGATAGACATATTTAGTATAAATAGGAGTATAGGGTATGATAAGTTTTGTCTTGAATATTATTGTAATAGAACTCTACTCTACTGATTCTTTCTGTTCAATATTAATATTAATAAGGCCTAACAATAAGAAAGAATTAGTAAAATGTAAGAAGACCTAATAGAATCTTTCTCTTCTAGAAGGATCTTCCTCTAGATTGTTCTTTTGGATAGACATATTTAGTATAAATAGGAGTATAGGGTATGATAAGTTTTGTCTTGGATATTATTGTAATAGAAGGCCTAACAATAAGAAAGAATTAGTCAAATGTAAGAAGATCTAATAGAAGCTTTCTCTTCTAGAAGGATCTTCCTCTAGATTGTTCTTTTGGATAGACATATTTAGTATAAATAGGAGTATAGGTATGATAAGTTTTGTCTTGGATATTATTGTAATAGAAGGCCTAACAATAAAAAAAAATTAGTCAAATGTAAGAAGACCTAATAGAAGCTTTCTCTTCTAGAAGGATCTTCCTCTAGATTGTTCTTTTGGATAGACATATTTAGTATAAATAGGAGTATAGGGTATGATAAGTTTTGTCTTGGATATTATTGTAATAGAACTCTACTCTACTGATTCTTTCTGTTCAATATTAATATTAATAAGGCCTAACAATAAGGAAGAATTAGTCAAATGTAAGAAGACCTAATAGAAGCTTTCTCTTCTAGAAGGATCTTCCTCTAGATTGTTCTTTTGGATAGACATATTTAGTATAAATAAGAGTATAGGGTATGATAATTTTTGTCTTGAATATTATTGTAATAGAACTCTACTCTATTGGAGGTTTCCCCCTCAAACAGTAATCAAAGTACTCTTTATGGTGTTATTATTACATCAAGGAAGCCTCTCACTTTTCTCAATTTGTGCTCTTGAACACCTAAGTTCTCAGTGCATGTTCTCAGTGAGTCTATTGTTCACAATTTTGGTTCCAATATTCTCTATTGGTTTGCATGTGCATGAGTGCACCCTTGGTTTGCATGTGCATGAGTGCACCCTCTTCTTTTGTCTTCTCTGATACCACTCTCTGCTTGTTCAGTTCCTGGTCTAACATATTCGTGTGTGATCTTTGGTGGTGTTTTTCCACATTTGGTCTCTTCCTTGACCGATCTCCTTGGGATTCACGTGGCCTTCTTGCAGACGCAACCTGCAGTTCACATTTCCCATTCTGAAGGGGAAAATAGTGATGTATTTCTATCAAATCATTCAATTGTCCCTTTGCTTCTCCAAAATACCAATCTGTCAACAATCATTAACTACCTCAACCACTTCCCTGACCTTACATGACTGGTCTCATGGCTCATTCAATTCGAGTATGTTGGAGGGTGTGTGTTTATGCTTAGCAAGCATTAGTTATCTTGTTAAACAAGCTTCCTATTTTCTTCATAAAAACAACTCGGCTCCACCTTACCCAACCATTCAATCATTCCCTGCTTCAACAATTCCCGCTTGTGTATCATGGCCAGTATTTTTCAAGGTTGTTCCCTCTCAATCAACAACTTTGGTGTTTTCATTAAATCAAAACATAATTACATGCTTCATAAACATATTTATATGAATTCTTAGCATAATTATAGTCTTGGGGGGAAACAGGGGGTTACATTCCCCTACCCCTTAAAAGAAACATTTTCCTTTGTGTTTAAAACACCATGTATGGAAAATTATATAGAAAACAAAAATGGGTATATCCCAATCTCATGACATCGTCCAATTCCCATGTAGCTTCATATGCTCCAAATTGTTTCAATTTCACCTTGACCTGCACAATGGCTCTATTCTAAAGCATTGTTTCTCTCTTGTTGAGTATGCATTGGGGTTCAAGATGGAATTATCCTTCTGCTTCCACCAATATCACAGTCCAATCAATTACATGATTAGGGTCATGTACATATTTCTTTAACAAAGATACATAGAACACATTATGAACTCTAATAGTAGGTGGTAATGCAAGCCTATATGCTATTGGTTCTACTCTTTCTAGAAATTCAAATGATCCACAAAAGTGGGTTTTCAGTTTAGCACACATTCCCATTCTAAAGGAACTCCTCTTGGGTTTCACTCTGAGATACTCATGGTATCCTACTTTGAATTCTCTGTGAGTTCTCTCATTGTCTACATAGCTCTTTTTTCTGTCGTGAGCTACCTTCATATTTTGTATTATCTTAACCATTGTTTGCTCCATATTCGTAAGACATTCTAGTCCAAGTGTGATTTTATCCATTGGGTTGTCCCAACTAATTGGTCTTCTACACTTTATTCCATACATAACCTAAAAAGGGCTCATTTTCAATGACTCTTGATCACCATTGTTGTAGGCGAATTCTATCAAAGGTAGATATTCCTCCTATTTCTTGGGTTGATGCATAACATGCATCCTCAACATGTCCTCTAATATTTTGTTTACTCTTTTAGTCTGACTATCTGTTTGAGGATGGTAGGTTGTACTAAATGTAAATTTCATTCCCAAGCCTGCAAACAAGCTTCTCCAAAAACTTGAGGTAAACTTGGCATCTCTATATGAAATTATGGTTTTGGGAAAACAATGCAATTTGAAAATTTTCTTCATAAAAACATTAGTAACATATATGTCTTTGAAGGTAGATTGAATGGGAATAAAACGAGTTTCCTTGCTCAACTTATCCACTACACCCATGATTGTTTCATATTGCTTAGTTTTCTTTGGTAGACCAATGATTAAATCCATTGAAATTGTTTCCCATTTCCATTCTAGAATAGGCAAAGGTTGTAATAGATCCCTAGGATGTATATGCTCAACTTTCACCTATTAACATTCAAGGAATTTAGTGATGTATTGAGCAATGTCCTGCTTCATCCCGGGCCAATAATACAACTTCCTTATCATTGTGACCATCTTTTGGTAGCCAGGATGATCTACTTATGGTCTTCTATGGAATTCATCCATAATTAAATACCTCAAATATGTTGAATTAGGCACGTACAGTCTATTAGTATATAACAACATATCATCATCTCCTAGCTGATACCCTTCATATTTCTTCTCCCTAGGTTCTCATTGTAACCCGTCTTTTACTTGAGTGAAAAACTCATCTTCTTGCAAGAGGGTTTCAATCCTTTGCTTGATATCAGACTCCCCTTCACTTGTTGCTACTAAGTGTATAGTCTAAATTCTTCGATTGAGAACATATGCCACTTTGTTTTATTTTCCTTTAATGTGTTTGATTTCAAAATCAAACTCACTGATCAACGCCATCCATTTGGCTTGTTTAGCATTCAATTTTTTTTGGTCAAATAAATATTTCAGAACATAGTGGTTTATCATTAGGAAAAATCTCCTCCCGAGCAAGTAATGCCTCCACATATTCAACACATGCATAATAGCTGTCAATTCTATATAATGGGTAGCATACTTCTGCTCATGCTCATTCAACCTTCATGATTCATAACAAATTAGATACCCTTCTTGCATGAGAACTCGGATTAGTCCTTCCTTTCAAGCATCGGTACAAACCAAGAAATGTTTTTCTGGGAGTACAATCTTCAAAACATGGCCTTTAGTCAAAATATGCTTCAGCTACTAGAATCTTTCTTCACACTCTGGTGACCATATAAACTTAGTCCCTTTCATTTGCAACAAGGTAATAGGGTTTCCAATCTTGAAAAATATCTTTATGAACCTTCTGTAATATCCAACCAATCCCATCAAGGATCTTACTTCTGTCACATTTCTAGGGGCAAGCCAATACATGATTTCCTTGATCTTCTTAGGATCCATTGGAACTCCTTCTACTGAGATCATGTGGCCTAGATACTCGATTTTTTTTTGGAATAAATCACATTTACTAAACTTAGTGTACAGTCAGTGTTCTCTTAACACTTGTAGCACCATCCTAAGATGCTCTTCGTGATCTTCTTTGTTCTTGGAATACACCAAAATGTCGTCCACAAATAGTAAGACAAACTTGTCCAAATACCTGTTGAGCATGATATTCATCAAACACATGAATGTAGTTGGGGAATTCATGAGTCTGAATGGTACCACCAAAAACTCATAGTGCTCGTACCTTGTTTTAAAGGTTTTCTTGTGGATGTCCACGTCCTTGATTCTAAATTGGTGATATCCTGACCTCAAATCAATCTTTAAGAAAATTGTATCTCCTCTAAGTTGATCAAAGAGATTGTCTATCCTAGGCAAAGGATATTTTTTCTTGATGGTCATCTTGTTTAATTGTTTAGAGTCGATACACAATCTCAACGTGCCATCCTTCATCTACACAAACAGGGTTGGTGTTCCCCACGGGGACACACTCGACCTGATGTAACATTTACCCAACATTTCCTTTAGTTTCATATTTAGCTCCACTAACTATGGTGTTCTCATTATGTAAGTAACTTTTGACATTGGTACTGCTCCAACCACAAGATCTATTGAGAAATCAATATCTCTTTTTGGAGGTAGTCCATGCACTTCCTCTAGAAACACATCTCTAAATTCCTACAGTATCGAATGATATTCAACCTTCAGTTTTTTTCTCTCTATTGAGTTAAGAACGTGTATAATATATAAGGGACATCCTTTTCTGCTAAAATTATGAGCTACAACGTTGATATTTGTCTTATTGAAACTGGATTATGAATGCCTTGCAAAATCATTACATTTCCTTCCTCGTCTTTGCATTCTAAAACCTTCGCATAAAAATTTAACATTGCCTTTTGGGAAGCTAACTAATCCATTCCCAATAGTACATCGTAGGAACCTATGGATAGGATATTCAAGGTTTTTTGAGTTCGTAGTCGATTCACTTCAATCGGGCATGCCTCAATCAACTCAACCACTTTCATCTTTGTTCCAGTGGCTAACTGGACTAACCATGATATCACACGTTTCTTTCTCCACAATTAACATGCCTCAACAACCCAAGGTGAAATATAACTAAGGTTAGAACCTGGGTCAATTAAAATAGAAACAGGTTGATTGGAAATAATACCTTCCAATTCCACCATAGAGGCTTAGTTATATGCTTGTTGATTCTCTACAACTACATTAATTATTGGCATTCTTCGAGCTACATCATTGACTATAGTTTCTTCTTGCACATTATACACCCTTATATTATCATGTTTCCTATGAGGACAATCCCTTAACAAGTATGGTTCTCCACATCCCTAGCATTGCAAGGGTCCTTTCTTGGGCTCCTATCCTCTTTCTCTTGCTTTCGATGTTGGTTTATTTCCACTCTAATATGGAAAGTTTCATTGATGCACACTCCTTCTTGGTTGACCCAGCTGTGTACCTTTCCTCAAATTCTTGTAGGCAAATGACTTGAATACCTTATTCTAGAATCCACTCTTGTCTTTCCACTTCCAGTCCTTTGAAGGTTCATTCTTATGCTTAGACTGGTCATAACAACACTTATCTTTTTGGATGGTTTCACCCAACGTATTTGGTTTATCAAACTCAATTCGATCTTGGTAGGACTATGGAAATACACTGAGAAAATGTTGTACCCTCAATTTATCATCTTTGAGGTAAGGAACATACCTCAATATCTCCAAAAACCTTTTGGTGTATACATCCATGGTAAGTTGTCCCAACTTTCACTCATGGAATTCCTTGATTTTGTCATCATAATACTTTTCTGATAGGTAAGCCTTTCGGAAGTATTTCTCAAAATATTTCCATGTCAGTTTACTTTCCTTCATCCCTTTGATTTCCTTGAGTTCTTCCCACCAAATGGAAGCTCCTCCATTTGGGTTAAATATGGAAATCCTTTCCTTGGTATTCTTAGAGTAATTGTGTACCCAAAAGTACTTCTTCAACCCAAACATACATGCTTCAGCTTCTTCTCCTTTCTTAATTTCCCCATCGAAGGTAGGAGGCTTAGCCTTCTTAAAATCTTAAGTCAAAGCACTCTGAGAATTATTTCTCTTCTTCTTCTTTGGAACACTTGATTTTATGCCACTACTCAACAACTTTATCGAAGCAGTCTTCCTACTAGGTGACTTCGTGGAAACACTCCCACCTAATCTACCATTATTGGCATCCCAGTGTATTTCCCTGGAAGAACTATTCCCCGCATCATTGTGAGCCAACCTCTGATTTTGGGAATCTGAATGGTTTTTCAACCTCTCTGAATGTTTCAACTTTGCGTTGCTAGGACCTTGCCACATGTGTTTATGGATTTTGAATAGGCTTTGCAGTGACATTGCATCCAATTCCGCCTATTTAGCTTGGGCTCTCATAAGCCTCTCATTATCTTCCTTCAAACTTATAATAGTGGCCATCAAATCTCGAGGAGTTTCTCTATCCCTCCAGCCATCGATTTCCTCATCTCAGAGGTGTAAGGTGTCATCCATACTGTGTCATACCCATCACCTATGTTTCCTTTCAGTACGTCTTATGTGCTGAAACAACAACCATCATTAGTAATTTTTCCATCAATTTTAAATTGTTCATGTTAAACAACATTCCAAATTTTTATTAAATGTGTTTTAAGAAGCCTTGGTGACCCATTCAAGCCTTGGTGAACTCTACTCTTATACCACTATGTATCACACTCAACCCCCTAATAAGAAATTATGTTGGTGGGATGTTGATTTTCCTGGCTTTCTTTCTCTAGGCATACTATCGGACTTATCAGTGTTTAAGTGAGGCCTTATCTTATCGTCATTTAATCTTTAATGACCCATATTAATTCTCAAATAAATCTCTTCATTGAGCTTACTAACATCCAAAGTGTCTATATTCCCAAAATTAAATGGTTGGGTTTGTCTTTTTCCCTCTAGGTGGCGATCTAGACCTATTCAGACCTAACCTATGGGGGTGCCACAACCAGCCGGATTGATCTTTTATCCGACGACACTACCTCGAAAGGATATTTTCATGAATCCAACAGTCCTCAAGCCTGGAATTCCAATGGATACGATCGCATTGGAGCCTCTATCTACCCTATGATTACCCTTCACCTCAGTACCCATTTCACTTACCAACAGGTGGGGCCTCTAAAACCTACAGCTAAGATTAAATCTCACCCTCATTCTTATCAGAGGGTATTCTTTATTCTTGGGACCCTTCCTCTTCCCAAAGCCTCCGCTACAAATTTACAATTCACTATGAGGTTCTCACTCTGACAATGCACCTGTCTAATGGATCAACCAATCACCGCTCTCTAGATCCAACAGTCTCTGAGGTTTTTTTAGGCTGGAACATTAGCATGTTAGGGTTTTAGACTTATCCTCCTTGAGGTTATATATTCTAGTATGACAATTGATATCTCAAGTACAAAGTTTGAGAGATATACATTCCTCATACCTCCATCATCATAAGTGTACCTTGATCTATCTCAATTTTCCTCCGATGACCTTATTCTGACACACCAACACAGGGATCCAATGATCCAGTTCTTCTACCATGTCATTTTCCAATAGATCAATAATCTCGTTCAACCCAGACTTTCCTCTACGGGATTCAACACAACCTCGTCCAACCATATTTAAGATGGAATCATTTGAATAATGGTATGGATATTCCCATCACGCCAAATCAACATTTGTAATTCATTCTGAATAGACACATATTTTCTTCGAGGAAAACAGTCTGAATCAAAGATAGACATTTTTTAGATTCACAAGATCTTTCCAGATTTCTTAAGGATTTGAGGCCTATTTCCAAACTTTCTTAGACCCAATAACTTGGTCGAAGGGAATTTCTTGCATATTTTTCAAGCTTTCCACCTAATCATCATGATCCTCTTAGGGCTCAAGGTTCTACACTTCTCACGATAGAGCACCAACTCCAGCGGCTAATGATTTTTTTGTCTATGTCCTGTAAACTTTCCTCTAAAGTTGCAAGGTACATAGGGACACGGGTTGTCCCCACTGATTCATTTTCATATATTAACTGACCAAATAAAATTCATGACCGATACATATCATTTATTTTAAGGGTTTATCTTTTTTCTTACAAACAACCACATTTCCCATTTAATTCAAATGTTAATACTCATATAACATTCAAGAATAATTAAACAAGCCAAGATATATATTTCTCTAATCAGAGAAATTACCAAATCCAACTAATTGAGAGAGGATTATTTTCCTCCCAACCTTAGGCCACACTATGGAGTGCCTTCCTATAGTATGCCACCCTCCTTCCAAGTCATGATACCACAAGGGGATTGATTCACCTAGACTTCAAACTTGAGACGATCCAAGAAGGTTATTCTCCTTCCTCCACTGACAATAGCAGAATTTGACCCCTTCCCACTGAGCTCAAGGTCTTAGCACGTTTATTAGGTGGTTTCTCAA
This sequence comes from Picea glauca, assembly GCA_000966675.3. Classification (NCBI taxonomy): domain Eukaryota; kingdom Viridiplantae; phylum Streptophyta; class Pinopsida; order Pinales; family Pinaceae; genus Picea; species Picea glauca. Next base: position 157,283 of record JZKD02S1674610.1, on the reverse strand, counting down.
CTAGATTTCTTCTACAAAAGGGAGTCCCTTCTTTGCTAAATAGTCCCTCAACGACCTCCGCTTACCAATGCTTGTTTTTTTCCAGTAAGCACCAATTTGTATCCCAATATTTCTCGAGTATGGATTCGGGTCTTCTTTGTTCAGGGTGATTACTCTTGATTTGGATGAGTTTCCTATTTTATTCAAGGAAACCTCTCACTTTTCTCAATCTACACTCTGGAAAATATCTTATTTTCTCAACGCATGTTCTCAATGATTATGTTGCTCATGATTTCAGTTCCAATCTTCTTTGTTGGTTGCACATGTGTGCACCCTCTTCTTTTCTCTTCTCTGATACCACTCAATACTTATTGAGCATCTAGTTTAACATCTTCATGTGTGGTCTTTGGTGGTGTTTTTCCACCTTTGGTATCTTCCTCAACCGATCTCCTTGGGATTTGTGTTGCCTTCATGCAGACGCAACCTGCAGTCTGCAATTCCCATTATGAAGGAGGAAATCGTGATGTCTTGTTGTCAGATCATTCAATTGTCCCTTTCCTTTTCCAAAAGACCAGTCTTTCAACAACCATTGACCGCCTCAACCAATTTCCTATCCTTCCATGACTGGTCACGTGCCTCATTCAGATCAAGTACACTGGAAGATGTGTGTTTATTCTTATAAAGTATAAGTTAGCATGTTAAATAAGCTTCATGTTTTATTCATAAAAACAACTTAGCTCCACCTTACCTAGCCACTCGATCAATCCTTTCTTCATCAATTCCCACTTCTGTATCATGGCTAATATTTTTCAAGAATGTTCCCTCTCAGTCAACATCTTTGGTGTTTTCATTAAATCAAAACAGAATTACATGCTTCATAAACATACGTATATGAAGTCTTAGAATAATTATAGTCTTGGGGGAAAACAAGGTGTTACATGGGGTGATAAGGTATTCAATTATTCTATATAAGAAAATGAAAATGGTTTCACAAATTTAGTCCACAATGGTTTGGAATGACAATTATGAGCGACATTATTTACACATAATAATGCTATTTTTTGACAAGGCAAATCTCTCTTAAGGTAATGGTAAGGTGAAATTACATAAGCAATTCATCAAGAGATAAAATGGCATTGTATATAATTTGTCAAGAGAGATAATGGTATTGTATATAATTCATCAAGAGAGAGAATGACATTGTATAGAATAATTTGAAGTTTGGATGGTGTACAAACATATGAAAGGAAGCTCTTGGCTAACCAATATCTTGCATTAGGCAATATTTTTTAGCAAAACTAGTAAGGAATTACATTTAATGATGGGTGTGTATCCATAATTGTAGGAGATGACACTGCATCCATGTCTACACTTCTATTCAGTGAATGGTTTATTACCATGTTGGCAAGCACAACTTTCGTGTAATATTCGTGGTCATTAGACATAGCTTAATAAAATCTTAGCCTTGTCTATGAAATATTTTTGTGCATTCAATTTCATGGTAGATATATGTTTGAATAAGAACCAAGATAGATATTCTCCCTCATAACATATAACCCATGTTACTAAAGGAAATTTTATTAAAAGGGAAGAATTCAATAAAGTTGTTAATTTCAATTGTAATTAATTAGATAAATAAAGGAAATGTGATTATGTCAATTGTAATACCATTGGATAGCATGCTAGAACTTGAGAGAAGGATGGGGTGGAGGAAAACCACCTGGAGGCTTGATGAAACTAGTCAGACAATTGGTGAAAGGTATTGGACAGATGGAATCTCGAAAGATTATCATTCTTAGGCATTGACCACTCTGAATGAAGGTTGCGGTGACAATGGAACTTGTGCAGAGGACACCAACTCCAACATATGATGAGACGCCAAGGATAGATGGGTATGTATTTCATAAATATGGTGTGTAATTTGGGTAAGAGAAAAATATGTTAGAGAGTTGGAGACGGTAGGAATAAAAGGAAGAGGCTCCTCATACAGACTCAAACTCAGTAGTAATAGGGAGACATGAGTATCGATTATGATCTAAAGCATGGGAGCATTATGCACATAAATTAAAATGAAGAAAAATCCCCAAAATTCATTATGGAAAGGACAATGGCAGAGGTGGTCGAGGTGAAAGGAAGTCATGGGATTTATAAGGGGATAACTGTGGAATGGATCGAAGTTGTGTAAATTATTAGAGGGAGATCTCTTCAGTCGGAATTATAGCTCAAAAATCATGCAATGGTATGCAGAGCTCATGAGCAGAGGGTCCAGAAGTTGGAGTTGCATTCTTAGACTTAAGGAGGATTGAATTTGGGGTGGGAGATAAGGTGAGTTTGGCAAGAGAATAAAAGTAAGGGTCAATGGAGAAGCTGAGAATCTTGGCTAAGATGGAAGGGGTGCATGAAGAAAGCAGGGAGACCACCAAGCAAACAAAACTCAGATAGAAGTTACAGGATGGCTAGGTGAGGAGTGCATGGTGGATGAAAGAAGGGAAAGAAAGCGGAGGCCTCCTCATCCCAAATCCCATTGAATCGCACCAGAGCATCCAGAGAGGCTTGGATGGTGGAATCCAACTTTAAGTATCTCTATACTAATTCGAAGAAGAAGGTAGCAGTGGAAATTGAGGAAGTTGTGAGAGCTTAGAGACACAACACCACCAGGGAAGTGATAATAGGGAAATTGAAAGGGTGGGTGAAGTGGATCTAGTGGTCCACTTCATGAAAACATCATGAATGTATAACACAATTCCATATAACCATAATAAACAATATTTTATTTACTATCAATTTTACTTTTTTACTTCACATCATATGAAATACAATACGTGTATATAAATACACAGAGAGAATGATAACTCATGTCCTTGGAAAAGGTCATGAATTATCATAGACCAAAGGTCATGACTTATCATAGACTTATAATTCACATTATAATTCCTAATTAGATAATAACAAACCTATAGCGTATTATTACATGATAAGAAATGTAATATGATTTAGGTATATTACAAGTATTACATGATAAGAAAAAATCCAAGGTGGATTTTTTTTGGAACTCTTCGATGATAAGATGTTGGATACATTCTTCTCTATTGACTTTGGGGTACATATATCTTTGGATGCCTAGGAATTTTGTCCGTATTAATGTTTGGTTTAGTCTTGTCGTTATTTACTTAAGTGATCATGATGATATCTAATTTTATTTATTTATTGGTGTGACAACATCCTTCGATTGATCTATGACTTTATTAGTGGCGATCAACATTAAGTCAACTTCAACTAATTTTGTGGATGTTTCTTTACCATGGAATTGTTTGTTGAAATCGAATTCTGGAAACACTTCCATTGATACAACTTCATTGTTAAGAACATTAGGGTTTTCCATGTCGATCAAGTCGGTGCTAATTCCCTTATCCATGGTTTGGGTTTTTGTTGTGCCTTTCTATTATTCTTAAATTTATTCATATCTACAAGCATGTTTTTATTATGATTTCTCAAACGAGAAATTTCTTCATCTTTGGAGAATAGTTCTTTATTGATATTTTCAAAATCTTTTTTATGAGTGCTTTTTATATTTACTAATTTGTTGTTGTGACTCTTTAATTTGTTATTGAAATTTATGAATTTTGGTATCTTGTTTCTCCAATTCTATTTGATTTTTCGCAATTTCTTCATCTTTGCTAATAAGAATTTCATTCATTTTTTTAACTTTCCCATTAATTTTGTGTGATTTTTTTCATTCTGATCTTAATTCGATGATAGAGTGAGTTTCTTTAAATTAATGTCTCACGACATTTTTTTATTGGTAAGGTGCTCAAATTCTATGTACTTTATATCAACATTCATGGTAAAAGTACCAATAGATTTCAACCAAGAGTTCCCTAGGACCACATACACTTCCTTAGTTTGTAACACACAAAAATTGCATTTTGAGGAGTACTCATCAATGTTTAATTCTAAATTATTAATCTCATCATCGTACTCTTGTGCAAGAGCTCTTTTAACTTCTTCTTCTTCGGCAAGTTGTAATTTATTTGTCAATTTAATATCAATATAGTTCCAGCGACAAGCGAGGTCAATGTGAATTCTTACGGTCTCATTTTGTATCCTCCCTAACATACATATGACAATATCGATTTGTTCCAAAACATACCCATAAGTGAATTGAACATTATTTTCCATTTCACTCATCATGAAATACTTCTCCATTTACTTTATCTCTCCAATAATATATGTATTCTTCCTTCCAATAGTTTCTTTAGTATTATGTAAGAAAAAAGTTATCACAGTAAAAACGTTTTGTCTATATGGTAGGGAATACCAATTACATTTTACTTTTACACTGATACTTTAATATAAAGTAATTAAATATTATTTCCCAATTTTCAAAATACTCCTTATGAAATACTTCTCCTTCTATATCACTTGCTAATAAGAATAGTAATATAAAAAACCATAAGCCAATGTTTTACCAAAACCGCGGGTCAAAGCAATGCCATGGACCAATGGTTTACCAAAACGATAAAATCATTTTTTTACCCTTCCTTCTTCTACTTCTTTTTTTTAACTTTTTTACTTCTTTTCCTTTCCTAATACCATGGTCAATTACCATGGGTTTTTTTGAAACCACCCTTTGTTTTTGTTTTTTTTCTTTCTTTCTTTTTCTTCTTCCTTGTTTTCCACTAGCCTCGAGATTATTTGCAAGAAAAAAATTATTTATTTTCTCTTTTTTCTTATGCCACAAAAAAATCCACTTGATTGATCAAGGAAACAACCAAACATGAAAAGTTGACCATGGGCTAGCCAAAAGACCACTATTATCATGAATACATAAAATAATTCCATATAACCATAATAAATAATATTTTATTTACTATCCATTTTACGTATTTACTTCACATCATATGAAATACAATAAGTGTATATAAATACACGTAAAAGTCTTGACTTATTATATACCAAATATCACGACTTATCATAGACTTATCATTTACGTTATAATGTCTAATTAGATAATAACAAACTTGTAATGTATTATTACATGACAATAAATGAAATATACTTTAGGTATATTACAGTGGGTGGATGACCCATTTTACTATAGGACCCGGGAAGACAAAATACTTCAAAGTAGCCAAGACATACTTGATTGTCAAGGCCATGGTGGCCCAAGAAGTAAAAAAAAATAGAAAGACAACAAGACTATACTTTATGTGGTTAAAATTATGGAAGGGAAGTTTGAGTTATTCTGTAAGTCTTAGTTTGAAATAAAATTCAAGGTCACTTCAGAAGAGCAAACTAGGAGAAACACCAGACCGCGCCAATGGATTCTAGCTCCCATGGGTCTGAATGATCAGTGAATCTTGATAGATGATGAAAGAGATGATCATGTCATGGGAGTAGCAACCAAGCTGGAGAAACCTCAAGAGGAAGCAGAAAGAAACTGGGATTGAAAAAAACACCTAGTTCATTTTCTATATAAATTCCTAGGCTTGATAGTTTTCTTAGGATAATTAGTAGTCTGAAATGTATTTGACGGATAGGCTCTTGACTTTTGTCTTTAGATTGTTTGATGCCTTTTTGAAGACCAATTTAAATTATGAATTGAAGAAATATGGGTAGTTGTTCTCTCGGAAGGGTAATGGTTTCTATTTTGAAAAGTCATCCGTAAAATGTTTATGCTTTTTGGATCTCTATATAAATAGAAATACAAAATTAATTTTTAGATTAAAAAAAACATTATATCAATTTTAATTAATTAAATAAATAAAAACAATATAATTTTGTTCGTTTATTTTTTATATAAAAAAATAATTTAGAACAAATTTCACTATAATATTTAGTCATCGAACTTAACAAATTTTGATATTAGGAAAAACCTAAAAACAACCAAGAAAACCAAACCATGGATATTGTTAGAGATTAAATTTAAAAGGATGATGTCATCATAATTATTTTTTTTATTTTTTTAGTAGTAAACCAACATATTATTTTTTTGAAGTAAGTATGTATAAATTACCTTTCAGAAGAAAAATGATAGTAGCGTCATGAGTGTCCGAGGACTGTGAATGTTGAATTTCCCCGGAGTGAAACCAATTCAGCCAGTACCTCCAAAACCAAAACAGACCCGACTTTTAATCATCTGGAACAGAATCGCCCCGTGGGGAAACTGATTCGTCCGACCTTCTAGAAAAACTAGGACTGACTTATGACAAGAAAAAAGAGAATTTATCCAAAAGTTCGATTGTCGATGTATAAGAAAAATATAAAACAAGCCATGCAATCTGACACATGTGCAGGTGTAGTAGCTCATGCAGTCAGTTTGTTGTGTGCCACATTGTTTTTTGTTGGTACCTCGAGAGTCGAAGCCGAGACCACCGTCGAGTTGTCCACTGTTGGCGATTGGAGATTCAGAACCAATACCACCATTGATTCCGTTGGTGCACTGGGTGCCTGTTCTGGGGAGTATCGAGTGCCTTGCAAAGAGGATAGCATTTGCATAATTTGCGTCCCTTTCTTGTCTAAAATTTCCATATGGAACCATAATTCATCCACCTCCTTGCAAACCAAAAACACTAGGTCTTGCAGAATTGCAAGGTCGTCTTGAAACTTTGTGTAGGAGGCGCATTCCGAACATGAGTGTGATTGGTTTGGTGGTTTCTCCCGGTGGACGGAGGTGTATTCTTGAGGAGACTGGGTCGGTGGTGGATGCACTGGTGGTGGATGGGGAGATGAATTATCAGGTGAATTTGGTGGGATGACCAAGGAGGGTTGCGAGGAAGAGACCAAGTCCAGTAATGGGATGGGGGAGAAACCCAGTGAATTACCCAAGATGTTGAACCATTCAACTCGGCAGACCCATGGCAAGGACAAAGGCAGGAGGCCGCTTTGGCTTTGAGAGGATAGGACAAAGGAGGAAGGTGAATAAGGAGGAGAGTTGTGCGATGGTGTTGGGGTAGGCTGAGGCTAGATGGACATGATAGGCATGTTTTGGTACTAGGTCAAGCCCCTCTTGGATTTCCCCTAAAGCTGAGGCATGGCTGAAGTTAAAAGAAGGTAAGAAGGCATGGAGAGCTAGCTAATTAAACAGGTAAAAACTGGGGAGGAATGTAGACTGAGTGGTGGCTCTGCTGGGAAGAGGAAGAACTGATGGACCAGCCGAGGAGCGACATGATATGAATAATGCTAGAGAGGGAATATGCACACGTGTAGAGGTGACCACCATAAATACGGATCCATTGATCAGATGAGGAGACGGGAAGGAGCACACTCGAACAGTTAAGGGCACTCTGGCTGGAGTGAGGCCTGCGCTAGTAATATGCTGGAAGGCATCGTCCCCTCCACTTGTACACCTGTAGCCTACTAACATCCCATACAAGGGGGCGTCTATAGTGAGAGCCTGATCAAGGAACCTCTGGAGGATAGGATGCTCCGTGTGGGTGGAGACCGTGCAGAGAAGGTTTGGTCCCTCTAAGGAAACTCTGATATTGGCTAAATCATATACAATATTATTAGCTTTCCATCGCATGTGCAAAGGGATGAGAGCTAGGTGAGGTCGAATGAGAGTTGCAATGGTATTGAGCCCCGACGAAATATACCAACATGGGGATATTTTTTATGGGTCCACTCCATTAATAATTTTCCCAAACTTGAGAGTCCCCCTCCATAATAAATTGGTGGTATCCCTGAGCAATAGCTATATATAGACCTTTTGTGAGACCCCATAGCTCTATCGCGTTGTTTGTGTTGTAACCCAAACTGCTCATTGAGATGAGCAAAATGTTCCCCTAGCTATTGTGAAAGACCACACCAAAACCTGTTGCACCTGGATTTCCTTTAGAGGCACCATCGAAGTTTAACCTGATAAATCCTGTAGGTGGGGGAGACCAATGAGAGGGGTTGTCATTGGTTTGGTATAAATGGGAATTTTTGTTTAGAAAGGGATTTTGGGTGACATTACAACTTTCCAAGATGTTTTGTTTATGTGTAGGACATTTCAGGTCCATTTCTTTCCACAGCTGGATACTAATGGTTTCTCTAATATTGTTATGTACTTGAGTCCAAATAATTTTCTAGTCCCGATGAGTTGTTAGGAAGATATGCATGTTCCCCTCTTTCCAAAGTTTCCAAAGGATGAACCTAGGAAGTAGTTTCCATATGTGATTAAGAATGGGACATTGGAAGGTTGTGTCGCTCCATTCTTCAATGGTTTCCCTTAGGCCCTCACGCTTGCAATCTGTAATGCGCATGACTATGGCACATTGATCCCATAATTATGAGCTATAGTATCATAGATTGAGTAGATGATTTTGTGATTCCACCTCCATTAAGAAGAGAGGGCATATAGATGGCCCTATGAAGCCACGTTTCATGAGATTATCCCAAGTAAGAATACTTTTGTTAGCCACAAGCCAGAGGAAGGTGCTAATTTTTGTCCAATGTTTGGTTGACCAAATTTTTGACCAGACATTCTCATGGGGGTTGGGGTGGTAGGCCACCTTGATGTTTTAAGCTTCTTGGATATTAAAGATTCTCTGTGAGGAGTGTCCCCATATTAAAATGTCCTCTCCCTAAAGGATTTGGATTTTCCTGATAGTGGTCATATTGTACCAGGGTTGGATATCCATGTGCTCTACAATGTGGAGATCGCTTCTGGAGGATTTCCAGCTTTTCTATTGTCATGAGTCTCGCTTGGGTAGCCGGGATGAGGAAGGTGTCAGCTAGGGGAACATGCGCTAGAACAGGAAATTTCTACCATGAATCATTCCAGAACGAAGTTGTTTTTCCATTACAGACTTCCCAAAAGGTATGATTAACCACCAAAAGATGGTTATGCTTGGTCGCAATCTAGATTAAGGACCCTGAAGTATTCTCGTTCCATCTAATAAGGTTATTTTCGGCAATGTTGGGCACGTACTTCCTCCTCCAAATATTGGCCCAAAGATATTGGGGTCGATTGAGCCATCTACACCAAATTTTGGCACTCAAGACTTTATTCAGAGTCGTTGAATCCCTTATCCCAAGGCCTCCCTATGATTTTGGTTTGCAGAGCTTTTCCTAGCTAATCAGAGCCATTTTTTCCCCTGTCTTTACCCCCTGCCACATAAAATTTCTTTGCATGGTTTTGATGGCATTAAGGATGAAGCTTGGCACGGCTAAGGCCGAGAAGGTGTATATTTTCAACGCTTGCATAACGAACTTAAGGAGGATAAGGCAGTTGGGGAGTTTGAGCATGCAAAAATTCTGAGAGGAAAGTATTTTTGAAAAGGAGGTGAGAAGGCCTTCTCAGAAGTTGTTTCGAAGGGCCTTGTCTAGGAGAGGAATACCGCGATATTTGGATGGAAGGGGGATTTGATTGAAACCCAGGATCGACATTATATGAAGTTGGACAGGGACCGGGGTGCTAAAAAAGAAAATAAGGGATTGTTCTTTCTTTATATCCATTCTTGAGGCATCATATAAGGTTTGAAGGATATGGAGGATTTTGTGTGCTTCTTGGCTTGTGGGGGAACCCAGCTAAAGAAAGGGATTCAAGGGGGGCCTGGAAAAACCGACTTAGGTCATCCGCCATGATGATGAAGAGGAAGGGTGAAAGGGGGTCCCCTTGACGTATCCCTCGATTGAGTGAGAAGGGGTGGGAGGGAACGCCATTGATGAGGATAGAAAATAAGGTAGATGAGATTAGATTCAAAATCCAGTCAAACCAGGTGGGAGAAAATCCAAAGGCCAAAAGAACAGAATGCATGTAATCCCAACTTAGCTTATCAAACACTTTGGAAAGATATAACTTTAACAACATACCTGCAGTTCCAGTCTTCTAAAGTGAGTGGATGACTTTGTGCGCCAAGATGACGTTTTCCAAGATTTTCCTTACTTCCACATATATCGACTGCTTGGGTGAAATGATCAATGGAAGGAGATGTTTGAGGCGTCGAGCAATCACCTTTGTTAGAAGCTTATAGATTGTGTTGCAAAGAGATATCGGTTTGAACTGTTTTGGGTGAGTGACTCACTATTCTTTGGGGATGAGGGTGAGAAAGGTGGCATTGAGAGTTGGAAGGACCTGACCCAAATCTCTATAGTCCTCAATGATTTTCCAAACTTCCTCCCTTATCATGGGCCAACAATGGCAAAAAAATCTGCAGTGAAGCCATCTGGCCCAAGAGATTTTCCTTCTGGAGTATCTTGAAGCACCAAATCTACTTCTTCAATTGTGATAGGTCTCATCAGTGCTTCATTATGTTCCTGAGTGATTTTGGAAGGCATGTGCTGAGGGATTTTAGGAATGGCGAGAGATCAATCACACGGAGGTTCATACAAGAGATCTTGATAAAAGGAGACCAACTCCTTTTCCATGTCGTCATGAGAATGGAGAGTTTGGACTTCTTCTATAACTAGGTGTGAGATGCATTTGACATGTGTTCATTGAATAGTAGATCTGTGGAAGAATTTGGTGTTTCTATCTCCCCCCTTTAGCCATTGCACCCTCAATTTGTTTCTCCAAAGGATCTCCTCTTGAGCTCGCCTTTCCCCCAACTTTTGACTTATCATTGTTTCCTTCTCCATGAGTTCATCTCTGATGCCCTGATCTCTAATTTAGATCTGTAGGATCCTCATTTTCTCATTTAGATTTTGTTGGGCCTCGAAGATGTTTTTGAAGGTTTATTTGTTCCATAGATTGAGGCATTGCTTGAATTTTTCAAGTTTTTGCTGGAAATGGTACATCTTGGAACCATATGGAATGGTCGCTTCCCTCCACCATATGGGGGCCATAGTTTAGAAGTCTAGGTGGTTGAGCCAAAATCGCTCAAATATGAAGGGCTTACGACCCGAAGAAGCCACAATGTCTAACTAGAGTTGAAAGGGCCAGTGATCAGACCCAGGGGCATAGAGGATGTTGGATTCCAAGGTTGTTCCATCCATCAAGAGGGATTCTTAAATGAGGAAGCAGTTGAGGTGGAAAGCCACCTGTTGAGACCCTGATCGTTGGTTTTTCCAGGTGTAGAGGTCGTTTTGTGTTTCCAAGTCGATGAGGCCCAATTTGTCAATTAAGGCTTGAAAGTTCTTTGAATCTGCCTCAAGTCTGTGTATTCCTCCTCTTTTCTCATCTAGATTGCATATCATATTAAAATTCCCACCCAATATCCATTGAATACAAGTAGTGAGGGTGGTGGGCCCTTCCAAATTATGAATGAAGGTTTTCCTGTCCCTTGGAGAAGTCAATCCATACACATTTGTGAGGAAGTGAGGCTTGTTGGAACCAATAAGCCTGTATTCTATCAAGATTGACCACCTGGTGGTGAAGAAATTTTCCATGAGCACAATGCTCGAGTTCCAGAGAACGGCCAAACCTCTGGCCATTCATGTTGCATTGGTACAAATCATTTTCCATTGTTTCCAGCAATGAGAGATAACTCGATCCATTTCTTCCATTGCACATTTTGTTTCTTGGAGAAACATGATATCAGGTTGTTATGCTATAATACATTCTTGTAGTAGCCTTTGCTTACTATGACCATTGAGTCCCTGGATATTCCAAAATATGAGCTTCACGATGAGGGTGGGGAGGGAAGGGGGGCGGGAAGCTATCAGAAATGAGATATATCTGACCTAAGTTAACCATGAAGTTTCCAATCTCATGTATGAACTTTTGGGTGGATTTTCGGCCTCTTTTATTTTTGTCTTTTTGATTCTTGCATTGTTCATTTAGTTGATGCCCTTGGATACCCAAACCTGAGCTGGATCTAGCTATGGAACCCGCTGAGGAGTTGAGGAAGTTGTTAACTTTGCATAATTGGTTGGGAGGGATGGTATATAGTTGTTGATGACGGTAGGCTTGTTCCAAGTGATCCATATCTATACCAACAAGATCCTACCCGTCTAGGTCCATTTCGACATCTCAGTCTTTTGGATCTAAAAGTTTGTCATCCTTATCACTGGAGGCTGGAATGGATGAAATTTGCTCCACGGCAAGGGTTTCCACCATTTTTCCTTTCATGTTTCCATGAAGAGCCTCCGTCGTAGGAGCGACCTGTGGAGCATCCATATTCTCTGGTATTTGGTGTAAGGCATCGAAGGGGTTGTTGGAGGGTGGTTCCCTGGTTCCAGTAGTGACTGCTTTCCTAGCCACTTGACGTCGTCTGCCTGCTACAATTATGAAGAAATCCTTTTCTTTTCTTGTTTCATGGTTTTCTCCTTTGCTCACAACATTTAGGGGACAATCTCTGAAGAGATGCCTGTGCTCGTCACATTTCTTCCAACAAAAAGGTATGTGCTTCTAATCAATGGTTTGAGACCAGTCCTCATTATGGTATTCCAAGGAAGTGGAACCAGGTAGGGGCTTTGAGATATTCAGGTAGACACAAATACAAGCATACGAGGTATGCTTTCTCTGCTTGGTTGCTTCTGAAGATTTCACATATACCCCAATGGTATTTCCAGTGCCTGCCAGTACTTCTTTTAGCTAGAACTCTTGTGGCAGGGAATAGAGTCGAATCCAAGCTAGTTTATGCACAAAATCCTTTGTTTCAGGGATGAACTTCTTCATCCATAAGCACAAGAAGAGACCAATTGAGTTGAATAAATAAGGCCCTCCGCCAAATATGTGGTTCCTATCCTCTATATTGTGTAGAATTATGGTGAAGAAACCTTTGGAGCCCAACTGAAGGTCGTAGTGAACTTTGGGTTTCCACCATTGTTGTATCCATTACACAACTCATGTTCTAAGGGCCATAGCCCTAATAATTTTCCAACCAGGGTGTAATATCGCATGTATTGTTTATGTTCTTCTATTTTGGGTGAACTGATGACATATTTCAGTGCCAGCGGTTCCTGAGGGATGCATTCGGTTGCCCAGGTCGTGTTTCCTTCTTCTGAGTGTTCCCTGAATCAATTTCCATTTCATTTCCTTTGATTGAGCCTTCAAAGAGAAGTTGGAAGCACATATATGGGGGTGGTTCGAAGGTCAGTGGTCTAGAGTCGCAGCCTATGCTTCCTTGTGTCATTGCAAGTCTGTAGGAGGCACCTCACGGCCCTCCCTCTCTTGGGAGCATGACTTTCCCCTCTAGGGGCGACCAAGTGCACTAGGGGATGAGATGAAACCCTAACCCTAACGTGTTTCAGAGTTCAAAAAAAATTTCCCCCAATGTCATCATAATTATTATACACTTAGGAATGAATTTAATTTTTCAATGTTTATGTTTTAGAAACTAAAAATGAAAACTGATATTTAATCATTCAACTTAACAAAGTTTGTGCTGGTTGTGGAGCCTGATTATATTCCTGATTCATAGGTCTTTTACTTTCAGCCGTGTTTATACCCCATGAAGTATTTACACCCCAGAAATTTGTACACTCTTCCACACAAGAGAGTGCAAAGAGGGGGGTAAACCCTCTGCGGGGTTCGGGGGGACTATCCCCCCAGCTGGGGGGTCTGGGGGCAAGCAGGGGTTCGGGGGAAAAGCCCCCGAAGGAAAAAATGCCTTGTAAAAGTATATTGTAATTTCATTGTAAATCTGGATCGTTCATTATAAGGTCCCAAATCTAACGGTATAAATTATGTTAGGGTTTTTTCCCTAGAAGGCAACCCTCTTTTATGAGAGAATCTATTGCGGCTATGTTGTATGACGAATATTGTATGGTGAATATTGTATTCTGAGAGAGGAGACTATGAGAGAAAGAAGAGGAAGTTACAGTGAGTTTTTTTGTAGGTTGTATCCCTTCATTTGCTGGATAATAATAAAGGAAGGACCTGGCAATTTCTCTGGTGGACGTAGCCCACACTGGGTGAACCACGTAAATCTGTGTCTCTCTTGTATTGTGTATCTTTTGTGTTTTGTTTCTGCATTTGTTTTATTTTATTTCTCTGCGGTCCTGTTTTTCTAACAGTTTGGATATTAGGAAAAACTTAATAACAACCAAGAAAACCAAACCATGGATATTGTTAGAGATTAAATTTAAAAGGATGATGTCATCATAATTATTATACAATTATTATACACTTAGGAATGACTTTAATTTTTCAATGTTTGTGTTTTAGAAATTAGAAATGAAAATAAGGACAATGGAATTCCTACTTAAACCCTTAAGATGAAAGAGTTGTCACAATCTTGTCTTTGTATTATGAATTATATATTGTAGCTAACATGAATTTAAATATAGAAGGATGCCATGTTATAAATCTAACCAATCTTATATTCACAAATTAATCTAGAACAATAAATGGATTAGCCTAAGTTAGCAAGGCATTTATAATAATAATAATAATCTATTTTTAAGGTCATGGCCAAGATAGACACCAAATTGGTGTATGAGACCCCCTAGTTTGTGGGGAAAGGGACCCCCTCCACCCAACTATTTGACTAGCAAAGTCTACGTAGGTATACATACCCTACCCCCCTCTGGATTTGAACATGTGACATCTTAAGAGGAAACACATGTTCTTAACCATTAGGCCCACTCAAGTTGTATAACATAAAAGAAACAATTACATTGGTCGACATAAATGTCAAAGGAACCTTAATATTTTCATACATGATGCTTAGAGTAATAGAAAATATTATTTTATAATAGATATCATGTACTTGGCAATGGATATATAATTTCTAGGATTATGTTATAATTTGATATGACACGTTTCTATGCATATGCACATGATGAAATTGAAGATTGATGTTTGGTGGTATAGTTTTTGTATATATAGATATAACTTCTTAAACAATGTAAGTTATCTAAAAATAATTATATATTGTTTATATGATTTGGAAATTAATCACAAAATTATTTATTGTCTAGATATTCAAGAGCATGTTTAGTTTTTTTTCTTTATTTTCTTTTTTGTAGTTCAAGAACAAATGAAATGAATGGGAATGTGTACATCGTAGGAACAATGTAAGTTATCTAAAAATAATTATATATTGTTTATATTATTTGGAAATTAATCACAAAATTATTTATTGTCTAGATATTCAAGAGAATGTTTAGTTTTTTTTCTTTATTTTCTTTTTTGTAGTTCAAGAACAAATGAAATGAATGGGAATGTGTACATCGTAGGAACCTATGGATAGGATATTCAAGGTTTTTTGAGTTCGTAGTCGATTCACTTCAATCGGACATGCCTCAATCAACTCAACCACTTTCATCTTTGTTCCAGTGGCTAACTGGACTAACCATGATATCACATGTTTCTTTCTCCACAATGAACATGCCTCAACATCCCAAGGTGAAATATAACTAAGGTTAGAACCCGGGTCAATTAAAATAGAAACAGGTTGATTGGAAATAATACCTTCCAATTCCACCATAGAGGCTTGGTGGTATGCTTTCTGATTCTCTACAGCTACATTAATTATTGGCATTCTTCGAGCTACATCATTGACTATAGTTTCTTCCTGCACATTATACACCCTTGTATTATCATGTTTCCTATGAGGACAATCCCTCAACAAGTTTGGTTCTCCACATCCCTATCATTGCAAGGGTCCTTTCTTGGGATCCTCTGCTCTTTCTCTTGCTTGTGATGTTTGGTTATTTCCACTCTAATATGGAAAGTTTCATTGATGCACACTCCTTCTTGGTCAACCCAACTGTGCACCTTTCCTCAAATGCTTGTAGGGAAATGACTTGAATCCCTTATTCTGGAATCCACTCTTGTATTTCATCTTCCAGTCCTTTGAAATTTCTTTCTTATGCTTATACTGGTCATAACAACACTTAGATTTTTGGATTATGTCACCCAACGTCTTTGGTTTATCAAACTCAATTCAATATTGGTAGGACTGTGGAAATACACTGAGAAAATGGTGTACCCTCAATTTCTCATCTTTGACGTAAGGAACATACCTCAATATCTCCATAAACCTTTTGGTGTATGCATCCATGGTAAGTTATCCCAACTTTCACTCGTGGAATTCCTTGATTTTTTCATCATAATACTTTTCTGACAGGTAAGTCTTTCGGAAGTATTTCTCAAAATATTTCTATGTCAGTTTACTTTCCTTCATCCCTTTGATTCCCTTGAGTTCTTGCCACCAAATGGAAGCTCCTCCATTTAGGTTAAATATGGAAATCCTTTCCTTGGTATTCTCGGAGTAATTTTGTACCCAAAAGTACTTCTTCAACCCAAACAAACATGCTTAAGCTTCTTCTCCTTTCTTAATTTCACCATAGAAGGTAGGAGGCTTAGCCTTCTTAAACTCTTAAGTCAAAGAAATCTAAGAATTATTTCTCTTCTGCTTCTTTGGAACACTTGATTTTATGCCACTACTCGACAACTTTATCAAGAAGTATTCCTACTAGGTGACTTCGTGGAAACACTCCCACCTGATCTACCATTATTGGCATCCCCGTGCATTTTCCTGGAAGAACTATTCCCTGCATCGTTGTGAGACAACCTCTGATTTTGGGAATCTAAAGGGTTTTTCAACCTCTCTGACTGTTTCAACTTTGCGTTGCTAGGACCTTGCCACATGCGCTTCTAGATTTCAAATAGGATTTTTAGTGACATTGCATCCAATTACTCATGTTTATCTTGGGCTCTCATAAGCCTCTCATTATATTCCTTCAAACTTCTAATAGTGGCCATCAAATCTCGAGGAGTTTCTCTATCCCTCCATCCATCGAATTCCTTGTCTCAGATGTGTAAGGTGTCATCCATACTGTGTCGTACCCATCACCTTTGTTTCCTTTCAGTACATCTTATGTGCTTAAACAAAAACCATCATTAGTAATTTTTCCATTAGTTTTAAATTATGCATGTTAAACACCATTCCAATTTTTTATTAAATGTGTTTTAAGCGGCCTTGGTGACCCATTCAAGCCTAGAGTTTGAACTCTACTCTTATACCACTATGTAGCACACTCAACCCCCTAATAAGAAATTAGGCTGGTGGGATGTTGATTTTTCTGGATTTCTTTCTCTAGGCATACTATCAGACTGATCAGTGTTTAATTGAGGACTTCTCTTATTGTCATTTAATATTTAACGACCCATATTACTTCTCAAATAAATCTCTTCACTGAGATTACTAAAATCCCAAGTGTCTATATTCCCAAAATTAAATGTTTAGGTTTGTCTTTTTCCCTCTAGGTGGCGATCTAGACCTATTCGTACCTAGCCTATGGGAGTGCCACAACCATCTAGATTGATCTTTTATCCGATGACACTACCCCGAAGAGCTATTTCCGTGAATCCAATGGTCCTCAAGCCTGGAATTCCAATGGATATGATCACATTGGAGCCTCTATCTACCCTATTATTACCCTTCACCTCAGTACCCATTTCACTTACCCTCATTCTTATCGGTAGGTATTCTTTGTTCTCGGGACCCTTCTTCTTCGCAAAGCCTCCGCTACAAATTTACAATTCACTCTGAGGTTCTCACTCTGACAATCCACCTACCTAATGGATCATACGATCACCGCTCTCTAGATCCAACAATCTCTAAGGTTTTTTTAGGCTGGAACATTAGCATGATAGGGTTTTAGACTTATCCTCCTCGAGGTTCTATATTCTAGTCTGACAATTGATATCTCAAGTACAAAGTTCGAGAGATCTACATTCCTCATACCTCCATCATCATAAGTATACATTGTTCAATCTCACTTTTCCTCCGATGACCTTATTCTGACACACCAACATAGGGATCCAATGATCCAATTCTTTTACCATGTCGTTTTCTAGCAGATCAACAATCTCGGTCAACCCAGACTTTCCTCTACAGTATTCAACACAACCTCGTCCAACCATATTGAAGATGGAATCATCTGAATAATGGTACATATTTCCCATCGCGCCAAATCAACAGTTGTAATTCATTTTGAATAGACATAGATTTTCTTCGGGGAAACATTTTGAATCAGAGACAGACATTTTTGAGATTCACAAGACCTTTCTAGATTTCTTAAGGATTCGAGGCCTATTTCCAAACTTTCTTAGACCCAATAAATTGGTTGAAGGGAATTTCTTGCATATTTTTCAATATCTCCACCTAATCATCATGATCCTCTTAGGGCTCAAGGTTCTACACTTCTCACATGAACCTCCCCGACTGCAGAGAACCAACTCCAGCGGGTACTGATTTTTTTTTCCATGTTCTGTAAAATTTCCTCTAAATCTGTAAGGTACACAGGGACACAAGTTGTCCCCAAGGATTCATTTTCATATATTAAATTACCAAATGAAATTCATGACAAATTCATATGTTAAGAACCAAATATCAATATAGCATAGAAAAACCTCAGAAAAAGTACTCAACGCCTTGAAAAAGAGATAATTTTAGATAATAAGCCTCTTCGAGGGGGCAACCTCCT
>JZKD02S1674610.1:119766-134901 GCA_000966675.3 Picea glauca | reverse complement strand
AAATGAAAATGTCTCCTTGGTATATATAGGAGACTAGGAGGTATAATTACAACTAATGGCCTAAATCCGACATACATAAAATAACATTACTAATATAATATGCCCCAATTAAGGGTTAATGAGCCAATATTAGGGCGTAACAGTTCTACACTCCTCACATGAACCTCCCCGATTGCAGAGAACCAACTCCAGCATGTAATGATTTTTTTGTCCATGTCCTATAAACTTTCCTCTAAAGCTGAAAGGTACATAGGGACACAGGTTGTCCCCACTGGTTCATTTTCATATATTAATGACCAAATTAAATTCATGACAGATACATGTCATTTATTTTAAGGATTTATTTTGTTGCTTAAAAACAACCACATTTCCCATTTAATTCAAATGTTAATACTCATATAACATTCAAGAATAATTAATAAAACCAAGATGTACATTTATCTAATCAAAGAAATTACCAAATACAACTAACCGAGAGAGGATTATTTTCCTCCCAACCTTAGGCCACACTATGGAGTGCCTTCCTATAGTACGCCACCCTCGTTCCAAGTCATGATACCACAAGCAGATTGATTCAGCTGGACTTCAAACTTGAGATGATCCAAGAAGGTTATTCTCCTTCCTCCACTGACAATAGCAGAATTTGACCCCTTCCCACTGAGCTCAAGGTCTTAGCAGGTTTATTAGGTGGTTTCTCAACTAGATTTCTTCTGCAAAAGGGAGGCCCTTCTTTGCTAAATAGTCCCTCAACGACCTCCGCTTACAATTGCTGGTTTTTTTCCAGTAAGCACCAATTTGTATCCCAATATTTCTCCAGTATGGATTTGAGTCTTCTTTGTTCAGGGTGATCACTCTTAATTTGGATGAGTTTCCTATTTTATTCAAGGAAACCTCTCACTTTTATCAATCTGTGCTCTAGAAATCCCATGTTCTCAGTGCATGTTCTCAGTGAGTCTATTATTCATGATTTCAGTTCCAATCGTCTTTGTTGGTATGCACATGTGTGCACCCTCTTCTTTTCTCTTCTCTGATACCACTCGCTACTTATTGAGTGGCTGGTCTAACATATTCTTGTGTGGTCTGTGGTGGTGTTTTGCCACCTTTGGTATCTTCCTCAACCGATCTCCTTGGGATTCATGTGGCCTTCATGCAGACGCAACCTGTAGTCTGCAGTTCTCATTATGAAGGGGAAAATTGTGATGTCCTATTTTCAGATCATTCAATTGTCCCTTTCCTTTTCCAAAATACCAGTTTGTCATGTACCATTGACAGCCTCAACCAATTCCTTATTCTTCCATGACTAGTCATGTGTCTCATTCATATCAGGGACACTGGAAGGTGTGTGTTTATGCTTAGAAAGCATAAGTTAGCGTGTTAAATAAGATTCATGTTTTCTTCATAAAAAAAACTCAACTCCACCTTACCCAGCCACTCAATCAATCCTTGCTTCATCAGTTCCCACTTATGTATCATGGCCAATATTTTTCAAGAATGTTCCCTCTTAGTCAGCATCTTTGGTTTTTTGATTAAATCAAAACAGAATTACATGCTTCATAAACATGTGTATATGAAGTCTTAGAATAATTATAGTCTTGGGGGAAAATAGGGTGTTACATGGGGTGATAAGGTATTCAATTATTATATATAAGCAAATGAAAATGGTTTCACAAATTTAGTGCACAATGATTTGGAATGACAATTATGAGTGACATTATTTGCACATGATAATGTTGTTTTTTGACAAGGCAAATCTCTCTTAAGGTAATGGTAAGGTGCAATTATATAAGAAACTCATCAAGAGATAAAATGGTAGTGTATATAATTTATAGAGAGAGAATGGTATTGTATATAATTCATCAAGAGAGAGAATGACATTGTATAGAATAATTTGAAGTTTGGATGGTGTACAAACATATGAAAGGAAAATCTTGGCTAACCAATATGTTGCATTAGGCAATATTTTTTAGAAAAACTAGTAAGAACTACATTTAATGATGGGTGTTTATCCATAATTGTAGGAGATGGCACTACATCCATGCCTACATTGTTATTTAGTGAATGGTTTATTACCATGTTGGCAAGCACAACTTTAGTGTAATATTTGCGGTCATTAGACATAGCTTAATAAAATCTTGGCCTTGTCTATGAAATATTTTTGTGCATTCAATTTCATGGTAGATATATGTTTTAATAAGAACCAAGATAGATATTCTCCCTCATAACATATAACCCATGTTACTAAAGGAAATTTTATTAAATGTGAAGAATTCAATAAAGTTGTTAATTCCAATTGTAATTAATTAGATAAATAAAGGAAATGTGATTATGTCAATTGTAATACCCTTGGATAGGGTGCTAGAACTTGAGAGAAGGATGAGGTGGTGGAAAACCACCTGGAGGCTTGATGAGACTAGTCAGACAGTTCTTGAAAGGTATTGGATAGATGGAATCTCGAAAGGTTATCACTCTTAGGCGTTGACCACTCAGAATGAATGTTGCGGTGACGATGGAACTTGTTCTGAGGATGCCAACTTCAACATATGATGAGACGCCAAGGACAAATGGGTATGTAGTTCAGAAATATGGCATGTAATTTGGGTAAGAGATAAATATGTCAGAGAGTTGGAGTCGGTAGGAATAAAAGGAAGAGGCTCCCCATATAGACTCAAACTTCGCAGTAACAGGGAGACATGAGTATCGGTTATGATATAAATCATGGGATCACTATGAACACAAAAGAAAATGAAGCAAAATCCCCAGAATTCTTTATGGAAAGGACAATGGTAGAGGTGGTTGAGGTGAAAGGAAGTCAAGGGATTTATGACGGGATATGGTGGAATGGATCGATGTTGTGTAAATTATTAGAGGGAGATATCTTCAGTTGGAAGTATAGAAAAAAAACATCACGCAATGTTATACAGAGCTCATGAGCAGAGGGTCCAGAAGTGGGAGTTGCATTCTTATACTTAAGGAGGATTGAATTTGGGGTGGGAGATAAGGTGAGTTTGGAGAGAGAAGAAACGTAAGGGTCAATGGAGAAGCTGAGAAGCTTGGATAAGATGGAAGGGGCACATGAAGGAAGCAGGGAGACCACCAAGAGAACAAAACTCAGATAGAAGTTACAGGATGGCTAGGTGAGGAGTGCATGGTGGATGAAAGAAGGGAAAAAAAGAGGAGGCCTCCTCATCCCAAATCCCATTGAATCGCACCAAAGCATCCATAGAGGATTGGATGGTGGAGTCCAAGTTTAAGTATCTCTATACTAATGGGAAGAAGAAGGTAGCAGTGGAAATTGAGGAAGTTGTGAGAGCTCAGAGACACAACACCACCAAGGAAGTGATAATAGGGAAATTGAAAGGGTGGGTGAAGTGGATCTAGTGGTCCACTTCATGAAAACATCATGAATACATAACACGATTCCATATAACCATAATAAATAATATTTTATTTACTATCAATTTTACTTTTTTACTTCACATCATATCAAATACAATACGTGTATATAAATACACATGGAGAATGATAAGTCATGTCCTGGGAAAAGGTCATGACTTATCATACACCAAAGGTCATGACTTATCATAGACTTATAATTTACATTATAATTCCTAATTAGATAATAACAAGCCTATAGCGTATTATTACATGATAAGAAATGTAATATGCTTTAGGTTTATTACAAGTATTACATGATAAGAAAAAATCCAAGGTGGATTTTTTCTGGAACTCTTTGATGATAAGATGTTGGATACATTCTTCTCTGTTGACTTCGGGGTACATATATCTTTGGATGCCTAGGAATTGTATCCTTATTAATGTTTGGTTTAGTCTTGTCGTTATTTACTTGATTGATCATGATGATATCTATTTTTTTGTATTTACTAGTGCGACAACATCCTTCGACTAATCTATGATTTTATTAGTGGCGATCAATGTTAACTTAACTTCAAATAAATATGTGGATGTTTCTTTACCATAGAATTGTTTGTTGAGATCAAATTCTGGAAACACTTCCATTGATACAACTTCATTGTTAAGAACATTAGGTTTTTCCATGTCGATCAAGTCGGTGCTAATGCCCTTATCCATGGTTTGGGTTTTTGTTGTGCCTTTCTATTATTATTAAATTTCTTCATATCTACAATTATATTTTTATTATGATTTCTCAAATGAGAAATTTCTTCATCTTTGGTCAATAGTTCTTTATTGATATTTTCAAAATCTTTTTTATGAGTGCTTTTTATATTTACTAATTTGTTGTTACGACTCTTTAATTTGTTGTTGAAATTTATGAATTTTGGTATCTTGTTTCTCCAATTCTATTTGATTTTGCACAATTTCTTCATCTTTGCTAATAAGAATTTCATTCAATTTTTTAACTTTTCCATTAATTTTGTGTGATTTTTTTCATTATGATCTTAATTCGATGATAGAGTGAGTTTCTTTGAATTAATGTCTCACAACATTTTTTTATTGGTAAGGTGCTCAAATTCTATGTACTTTATATCAACATTCATGGTAAAAGTACCAATAGATTTCAACCAAGAGTTCCCTAGTACCACATCCACTTCCTTGGTTTGTAACACACAAAAATTGCATTTTGAGGAGTGCCCATCGATGTTTAATTCTAAATTATTAATGTCATCATCTTACTCTTGTGTAAGAGCTCTTTTAACTTCTTCTTCTTCGGCAAGTGGTAATTTATTTGTCAATTTAATATCAATATAGTTCCAGCGACTAGCGAGGTCAATGTGAATTCTTGCGGTCTCATTTTGTATCCTCCTTAACATACATATGACAATATCTATTTGTTCCAAAACATACCCATAAGTGAATTGAACCTTATTTTCCATTTCACTCCTCTTTAAATACTTCTCCTTTTACTTTATCTCTCCAATAATATATGTATTTTTCCTTCCAATAGTTTCTTTAGTATTATGTAAGAAAAAAGTTACCACCATAAAAACCTTTTGTCTATATGGTAGGGAATACCAATTGCATTTTACTTTTATATTAATACTTTAATATAAAGTAATTAAATATTATTTCCCAATTTTCAAAATACTCCTTATGAAATAATTATCTTTCTATATCACTTGCTAATAAGAATAGTAATATAAAAAACCATAAGCCAATGGTTTACCAAAACCACGGGTCAAAGCAATACCATGGGCCAATTGTTTACCAAAACGATAAAATCATTTTTTTACCCGTCCTTCTTCTACTTCTTTTTTTTTACTTTTTTACTTCTTTTCCTTATAGTATTTTCCTAATACCATGGTCAATTACCATGGGCTTTTTTGAAACCACCCTTTGTTTTTGTTTTTTTTCTTTCTTTCTTTTTCTTCTCCCTTGTTTTCCACTAGCCTCGAGATTATTTGCAGATTTTTTTTTCTTTTCTTTTCTCTTTTTTCTTATGCCACAAAAAAATCCACTTGATTGATCAAGGAAACAACCGAACAAGAAAAGTTGACCACGAGCTAGCCGAAAGACCAATCTGATCATGAATACATAACATAATTCCATATAACCATAATAAATAATATTTTATTTACTATCCATTTTACTTATTTACTTCACATCATATGAAATACAATAAGTGTATATAAATACACGTAAAAGTCTTGACTTATTATAGACCAAAGATCAAGACTTATCATAGACTTATCATTTACATTATAATGTCTAATTAGATAATAACAAACCTATAATGTATTATTACATGATAATAAATGCAATATACTTTAGGTATATTACAGTGGGTGGATGACCCATTTCACTATAGGACCCAGAAAGACAAAATAATTCAAAGTAGCCAAGACATACTCAATTGTCAAGGCCATGGTGGCCCAAGCAGTAAAAAAAAATAGAAAGACAACGAGACTACACTTTATGCAATTAAAACTATGGAAGGGAAGTTTGAGTTATTCTATAAGTCTTAGTTTGAAATAAAATTCAAGGTCACTTCAGAAGAGAAAATCAGGAGAAACACCAGACAGTGCCAATGGATTCTGGCTCCCATGGGTCTGAATGATCAGTGAATCTTAATAGATGATGATAGATATGCTCATGTCATGGGAGTAGCAACCAAGCTGGAGAAACCTCAAGAGGAAGTAGAAAGAAACTGGAATTGAAAAAAACACCTAATTCATTTTCCATATCAATTCCCAGGCTTGATAGTTTGCTTAGGGTAATTAGTATTCTGAAATGTATTTGACGGATAGGCTCTTGACTTTTGTCTTTAGATTGTTTGATGCCTTTTTGAAGACCAATTTAAATTATGAATTGAAGAAATATGGGTAGTTGTTCTCTCAGAAGGGTACTGATTTTTATTTTGAAAAGTCATCCCTAAAATGTTTATGATTTTTGGATCTCTATATAAATAGAGATACAAAATTAAGTTTTAGATTATATATATATATATATATATATATACATACAATTATAATTAATTAAATAAATTAAAACAATATAATTTTGTTCGTTTATTTTTTATATAAAAAAATATTTAGAACAAATTTCACTATAATATTTAGTCATCGAACTTAACAAATTTTGATATTAGGAAAAACTTAATAACAACCAAGAAAACCAAACCATGGATATTGTTAGAGATTAAATTTAAAAGGATGATGTCATCATAATTTTATTTTTATTTTTTTTAGTAGTAAACCAGCATTTTTTTTTTTATTTTTTTTTAAGTAAGTATGTATAAATTACCTTTCAGAAAAAAAATTGCAGTAGCTTCATGAGTGTCTGAGGACTGTGAATGTTGAATTTCCCTTGAGTGAAACCAATTCAGCCAATACCTCCAAAGCCAAAACAGACCCCAGTTTTAATCATCTGGAACAAATTCGCCACATGGGGAAACCGATTCGTCCAACCTTCTAGAAAAACTAGGACTGACTTATGACAGGAAAAAATAGAATTGTCCAAAAGTACAGTTGTCGAAGCATAAACAAAACATAAAACAAGCCATGCAATCTGACACCTGTGTAGGTGTAGTAGCTCATGCAGTCAGTTTGTTGGTTGCCATGTTGTTCGTTGTTGGCGCCTGTAGAGTCGAAGTCGAGACCACCGTCAAGTTGTCCGCTACTGGCGATTGGAGAGTCGGAACCAATACCACCGCTGAGTCCATTGGTGCACTGGATGCCTATTCTGGGGAGTGTCGAGTGCCTTTTAGAGAGGATAGCATTTGCATGATTTGCGTCCCTTTCTTGTCCAAAATTTCCATATGGAACCATAAGTCGTCCACCTCCTTGTAGACCTCGAACACTAGGTCATGCAGAATTACAAGGTCGTCTTGAAACTTTGGGCAGGAGGCGTAGTCCGAACATGAGTGTGGTTGGTTTGGTGGTTTATCCCGGTGGACGGAGGTGTCTTCCTGAGGAGATTGGGCCGGTGGTGGATGCACTAGTGGTGGCTCAGGAGATGAATTATCAGGTGAATTTGGTGGGACGACCAAGGAGGGTTGCGAGGAAGAGACTAGGTCTGGTAATGGGACAGAGGAGAAACCCAGTGAATTCCCCAAGAGGTCAAACCATTCAACTCGGCAGGCCCATGGAGAGGAAAACTGGCTTTGAGAGGATTGGCCAGAGGAGCAAGGCGAAGAAGGCAGAGAGTTGTGTGATGGTGCTAGGGAAGGCTAAGCCTAGATGGCCATGAGAGGCATGTTTTGGTACTAGGTCGAGCCGCTCTTTGATTTCCCCCAAAGCCTAGGCATGGCTGAAGAAAAAAGAAGGTATGAAGGCATGGAGAGTTGGCTAATGAAACAGGTAAAAACCAGGGAGGAATGAAGACTGACTGATGGCTCTGTTAGGAAGAGGAAAAATTGATGGACCATCCGAGGAGCGACATGATATGAATAATGCTAGAGAGGGAATATGCACACCTGTAGAGGTGACCACCATAAACACAGATCCATTGATTGAACGAGGAGACAGGGAGGAGTGTGCTCGAACATTTAATGGAACTCTAGCTAGAGTGAGGCCTGTGTAAATTCATGGTGTGGGAGGAGGGGAGGTGAAAGCGCCAGTCACGTGGCTAGTACTATGCTAGAAGGTGTCGTCCTCTCCACTTGGACACCTGTAACCTACTAACACCCCATCCAAGGGGGTGTCTATAGTGAGAGCCTGATCAAGGCACCTCTAGAGGATAGGATGCTTTGTGTGGGTGGAGGCCATGCAGAGAAGGTTTGGTCCCTCTAAGGCAACTTCGATATTGGCTAAATCATATGCAATCTTATTAGATTTTCGTCGCATATGCGCAGGGATGAGAGATAGGTGAGGTCGAATCAGAGTTGAAATGGTATTGAGCCTCAAAGAAAGACGCCAACATGGGGAGATTTTTTTTGGGTCCACTTCATTAACAATTTTCCTGAAGAGATTGATAATTACTTGAGAGTCCCCCTCCCCAGTCAATTGGTAGTATCCCTGACTAATAGCTATCTATAGACCTTTTTTGAGACCCCATTTCTCTGTCGCGTTGTTTGTGTTGTAACCCAGACTGCCTGCTGAGATGAGCAAAATGTTCCCCTAGCTATTGCGAAAGACTACACCAAAACTTGTTGCACCTAGATTTCCTTTAGAGGCACCATCGAAGTTTAACATGATAAATCTTGTAGGCAAGGGAGACCAATGAGAGGGCTTGTTGTTGGTTTGGTAGAGCTGGGCATTTTTTTTGTGAAAGGGATTTGGGGTGACATTACAACTTTCCAAGATGTTATGTTCATGTGTAGGACATTTCAGGTTCGTTTCTTTCCACGACTATAGACTGATGGTTTCTCTAATATTGTCATGTACTTGAGTCCAAATAACTTTCCAGTCCCGATGATTTTTTAGGAATATATGCATGTTCCTCTCTTTCCAAAGTTTCCAAATGATAAGCTTAGGAAGTAGCTGTCAGATTTGATTAAGAATGGGATATTGCAAGGTTGTGTCCCTCCATTCTTCAATGGTTTCCCTGAGGCCCTCACGCTTGTGATCTGTAATGTGCATGACTATGGCGCATTGATCCCATACTTATGAGCTATAGTAGCATAGATTGAGCAGATGATTTTGTGATTCTGTCTCCCCTAAGAAGAGAGGGAATATAGATGGCCCTATGAAGCCACGCTTCATGAGATTATCCCAAGTAGGAATACTTGTGTTAGCCACAAGCCAAAGGAAGGTGCTAATTTTTGTCCAATGTTTGGTTGACCAAATTTTCATCCAGATATTCTCATGGGGGTTAGGGTGGTAGGCCGCCTTGATGTTTTAATCTTATTGGATATTAAAGATGCCCCATGAGGAGTGTCCCCGTATTAAAATGTCCTCTCCCTTAAGGATTTGGGTTTTCCTGATAGTGGTCATATTTTACCAAGGTTTGTTATCCATGTGCTCTACAATGTAGAGATCGCTTCTGGAGGATTTCCATCTTTTCTACTGTCATGAGTCTCGCTTGGGTAAACGGGATGAGGAAGGTGTAAGCTAGGGGAACATGCGCCAGAACAAGAAATTTCTACCATGATTCATTCCAGAATGAAGCTATTTTTCCTTTACAGACTTCGCAGAAGGTGTGATTGACCACCAAAAGATGGTTATGCTTGGTCACAATCCAAATTAAGGATCCCGAAGTATTCTCATTCCATCTGATAAGGTTATTTTCGGCAACGTTGGGCACGTACTTCCTCCTCCAAATATTGGCCCAAAGATCTTGGGGTCGCTTGAGCCATCTACACCAAATTTTGGCACTCGAGAATTTATTCAGAGTCATTGGATCCCTTATCCCAAGGAATCCCTGTGATTTTGATTTGCAGAGATTTTCCAAGCTAATCAGAGACATTTTTTCCCCTATCTTTACCCCCTGCCACAGAAAATTTCTTTACATGGTTTTTATGGAATTAAGGATGAAGCTTGGCATGGCTAAGGTCGAGAAAATGTAGATTTGCAAGGCTAGCATGACAGACTTAAGGAGGATAAGGCGACTGGGGAGTTTGACCACGCGAAAAGTCCAAGACGAAATGTTTTTCGAAAAGGAGGTGAGAAGACCTTCCCAGGAGTTGTGTCGAAGGGCTTTATCTAGGAAAGGAATACCGAAATATTTGGATGGAAGGGAGCTTTGAGTGAAACCAGTGATCATCATTATATGAAGTTGGACAGGGACCGGGGTGTTAAAAAAGAAGATATGAATTTTTTCTTTATTTTATCCATTCCTAAGGCATCATAGAAGGTTTGAAGGATATAGAGGATTTTGTGTGATTCTTGGACTGTGGGGGAGCCCATCATTAAGGTATCATCAACAAATTGATCGTGGTAGACAGAAGGATCGATATTGTACAAGGGTAACCCAGCTAAAGAAAGGTCTGCAATGGAGGCTTGTATAAACTAACTTAGGCCTTCCGCCATGATGATGAAGAGGAAGGGTGAAAGGGGGTCCCCTTGATGTGTCCCTCGATTGGGTGAGAAGGGATGGGAAGGAATGACATTGATGAGGATAGAAAACAAGGTAGAGGAGGTTAGATTCAAAATCTAGTCAACCCAAGTGGGATCAAATCCAAAGGCCAAAAGAACATAATGCATGTAAGCCCAACTTAGCTTATCAAACACTTTGGAAAGATCTAGCTTTAACAACATACCTGGAGTTCCAGTCTTCTGAAGTGAGTGGATGACTTTGTGCGCCAAGATGACGGTGTCCAATATTTTCCTTACTTCCACATATCCTGATTGCTTGGGTGAAATGATCAAGGGAAGGATAGGTTTGAGGCGTTGGGCGATCACCTTTGTTAGAAGCTTGTAGATTGCGTTGCTGAGAGCTATTGGCCTGAACTGCTTTGGGTGAGTGACTCGCTATTATTTTTGGATGAGGGTGAGAAAGGTGGCGTTGATAGTTGGAAGGACCTGACCCAAATCCTTGGAGTCCTCAATGATTTCCCAAACTTCCTCCCTTATCATGGGCCAACAATGGTGGAAAAAATCCGCAGTGAAGTCGTCTTGCGCAGGAGATTTTCCTTCTAGAGTATCTTAAAGCGCCAAATATACTTCTTCAATTGTGATAGGTCTCATCAATGCTTCATTATATTCCTGATTGATTTTGGAAGGGATGTGTTCAGTGATTTTAGCAATGGAAGGAGATCGATCACCCAAAGGTTCAAACAAGAGATCTTGATAAAAGGAGACCAGCACCTTTTCCAGGTCGTTGTGAGAATGGAGAGTTTGGAGTTCTTTCATAACTAGGTGTGAGATGAAGTTGACATGTCTTCGTTGAATAGTATATATGTGGAAGAATTTGGTGTTTCTATCTCCCCTCTTTAGCCATTGCACCCTCAATTTTTGTCTCCAAAGGATCTCCTCTTAAGCTCGCCTTTCCCCAAACTTTTGATTTATCATTGTTTGTTTCTCTCGTAGTTCATCTCTGATGCCCAGATCTCTGATTTTGATCTGCAGGATCCTCATTTTCTCATTTAGTTTTTGTTGGGCCTCGAATATTTTTTCGAAGGTTTATTTGTTCCATAGCTTGAGACATTGCTTGAAGTTTTTAAGTTTTTGCTGGAAATGGTACATCTTGGAACCATATGGAATGGTCACTTCCCTCCACCATATGGAGGCCATAGTTTAGAAGTTTGGGTGGTTGAGCCAAAATCACTCAAATATGAAGGGCTTACGACCCAGAGAAACTGCAATGTCTAACTATATTTGAATGGGCTAGTGATCAGACTCGGGGGCATCGAGGATGTTGGCTTTCAAGGTTGTTCCATACATCAAGAGGGAGTCTGAAATGAGGAAGCAGTCGAGGCGGAAAGCCACCTGTTGAGACCCTGATCATCGGTTTGTCCAGGTGTAGAGGCCATTTTTTGTTTCTAGGTCAATGAGGCCCAACTTGTCAATTAAGGCTTGAAAGTTCTTTGAATCTGCCTCAAGTCTGTGTATTCCTTCTATTTTCTCATCTAGATTGCAGATCATATTAAAATCCCCACCCAGTATCCATCGACTACCAGTAGTGAGGGTGTTGGGACCTTCTATATTACGAATGAATGTTTTCATATCCCTTCAAGAAGTCGGTCCATACACATTTGTGAGGAATCCAGGCTTGTTGGAACCAATAATCCTATATTCCATCGAGATTGACCACCTGGTGGTGAAGAAATTTTCCATGAGAAAAACGCTTGGGTTCCAAAGAACGGCCAGACATCTAGCCATTCTTGTTGCATCAGTACAAATAACTTTCCCTTGTTTCTATCAATGAGAGAGAACTCGATCTATTTCTTCCATTGCACATTTTTTTCTTAGAGAAACATGATATCAGGTTGTTCCGCTATAATACATTCTCGTAGTATCCTTTTCTTACTATGCCCATTGAGTCCTTGGATATTCCAAAAGATGAGCTTCATGATGAGGATGGGGAGGGGAGGGGGGAAAGCTATCAGAAATGAGATGTATCTTACCTGAGTTAACCATGAAGTATCCAATATCATGTATGAGATTTTGGGTGGATTTTCTTCCTCTTTTCTTTTTGTCTTTCTGATTCTTGCGTTGATCATTCAGTTGACTCCCTTGGATGCCCACACCTGATTTGGATCTAGCTATGGAACCCACTGAGGAGATGAGGAATACTTTGTGGACTTTGTGTAATTGTTCGGGATGGATGTTATATATTTGTTGATGACGGTAGGCTTGTTCCAGGTGCTCCATATCTATACCAGCAAGATCCTACCCGTCTAGGTCCATTTCGGCATCTCCGTATTTTGGATCTAAAAGTTCTTCATCCTTATCACTGGAGGCGGGAATGGATGAAATTTTCTCCATGACAGGGGTTTCCACCATTTTTCCTTTCATGTTTTCATGAAGAGCCTCCGTCGTAGGAGGGACCTGTGGAGCATCCATATTCTCTGGTATTTGGAGTAAGGCATCGAAGGGGTTGTTGGAGGGTGGTTCCTTTGTTCTAGTAGTGGCTTCTTTCCTAGCCACTTGGCGTCATCTGCCTGCAACAGGTATGAAGACATCCTTTTCTTTTCTTGTTTCAGGGTTTTTTCCTTTGCTCACAACATTCAGGGGGCAGTCTCTGAAGAGATTCCCGTGCTCGTGACATTTCCTGCAACGAAGAGGTATGTTCTCGTAATCAATGGTTTGAGACTGGTCCTCATTGTAGTATTCCATGGAAATGGAACCTGGGAGGGGCTTCGAGATATTCAGGTAGACACAAATACGAGCATACGAGGTATGATTTCTCTACTTGGTTTCTTTTGAAGATTTCACATATACCCCAATGGTATTTACAATGCCCTCCATTACTTCTTCTAGCCAGAACTCATGTGGCATGGAATAGAGTCGAATCCAAACCGGTGTATGCGCAAAATCCTTTGTTTCAGGGATGAAATTCTCCGTCCATAAGCACAAGAAGAGACCAGTTGAGTTGAAGAAATAAGGCCCTTCGTCAAATATGTGGTTCCTATCCTCTATATTGTGTAGAATTATGGTGAAGAAACCTTTGGAGCCCAACTGAAGGTCATAGTGACCTTTGGTTTTCCACCATTGTTGTATCCATTTAATCAGCTCACGTTCTCAGGGCCATAGCCCTAATAATTTTTCGACCAGGGCGTAATCTCGCATGTATTTTTTATGTTCTTCCATTCTGGGTGAACTGATGACATATTTCAGTGCCAGCAGTGCCTGAGGGATGAATTTTTCGGTTGCCCAGGTCGTGTTGCATTCATTTGAGTGTTCCCTGAATCAATTTTCATTTCATTTCCTTTGATTGAGCCTTGAAAGAGAATTTGGGAGCATGGATCTAGGGGTGGTTCGAAGGTCGGTGGTCTAGAGCCGCAGCCTATGTTGCCTTGTGTCATTGCATGACTGTAGGAGGCACCTCACGACCCTCCCTCGCTTGGGAGCATGACTTGCCCCTCTAGGGGAAGCCAAGTGCACCAGGGGATGATTTGAAACCCTAACCCTAGCATGTTTTAGAGTTTGAAAAAAGTTCCCCCTAATGTCATCATAATTATTATACACTTAGGAATGAATTTGATTTTTCAATGTTTATGTTTTAGAAACTAAAAATGAAAACTGATATTTAATCATTCAACTTAACAAAGTTTGTATATTAGGAAAAACTTAATAACAACCAAGAAAACCAAACCATGGATATTATTAGAGATTAAATTTAAAAGGATGATGTCATCATAATTATTATACAATTATTATGCACTTAGGAATGACTTTAATTTTTCAATGTTTGTGTTTTAGAAACTAGAAATGAAAAGAAGGACAATGGAATTCCTACTTAAACCCTTAAGATGAAAGAGTTGTCACAATCTTTGTCCATGTTTTATGAATTATATATTGTAGCTAACATGAATTTAAATATAGAAGGACGCCATGTTATAAATCTAACCAATCTTATATTCACAAATTAATCTAGAACAATAAATGGAACAATAAATGGATTAGCCTAAGTTAGCAAGGCATTTATAATAATAATAATAATCAATTTTTAAGGTCACAGCCAAGCCAGACACCAAATTGGTGTATGAGACCCCCTAGTTTGTGGGGCAAGGGACTCCCTCCGCCCAACGATTTTACGGGAAAAGTCTACAGAGGTATACATACCCTACCCCCTCTAGATTTGAACATGTGACCTCTTAAGAGGAAACACATGTTATTAACCATTAGGCCCACTCAAGTTGTATAACATAAAAGAAACAATTACAATGGTAGACCTAAATGTCAAAGGAACCTTCATATTTTCATACACGATGCCTAGAGTAACAGAAAATATTATTTTATAATAGATATCATGTACTTGGCAATGGATATATAATTTCAAGGATTATGTTATAATTTGATATGACAAGTTTCTATGCATATGCACATGATGAAATTGAAGATTGATGTTTAGTGGTATAGTTTTTGTATATATAGATATAACTTCTTAAACAATGTAAATTATCTAAAAATAATTATATATTGTTTATATGATTGGGAAATTAATCACAAAATTATTTATTGTATTCAAGAGCATGTTTAGTTTTTTTTTCTTTTTTGTAATTCAAAAAAGAATGAAATGAATGTGAATGTGTATAACAATGTACTAAATTAGTAATAATAAATATAAATAGAAGCAAATTAAATTAACCAAAGTAATAAAAAAGACTAAGTTTTA
>JZKD02S1674610.1:78582-95069 GCA_000966675.3 Picea glauca | reverse complement strand
AATATAAAATTTAATTTAATGAATATTTTAATATAATCATAATTTTATGTTTTAATATAATTAATATATTACTCATAAAAACATATATAATAATAATTTGTAATACTGAATATTAATATCATGTTAATAGATAATATTAGAAGAAATTTTTATGCACAAACTAATTATTAATAGCAATTATTAATGTGTTTGTGTGTATATATATGAATAGATATATATTTAACACAATATGATAAATTTATATATATATATAATGGATGTGAAGTATAGGGTTGTAGTATCTCTCGTGAATCTTCGAGAAAGATAAAGCAAATACAAAAGAATTTTATAATCTATAATCTCAAAATTAAAGGCTCGTAGAAACAAGTCTCTCCCCCATTGAGAGCATGGCTATGACTAGATACCTAATGTATAAGAACAAGTTAAACAACATGGAAGACAAGAGGCTACCTAAAATTGCTTCGAATTCAAGTCATAACCACCATTGACTCAAGCGAGGATGGCATAAAGACGCCCGGTCTTGGCTAAACTATTGGGAAAACATGGAAGAACCCATTTTACAGAATAAAGATACTATTAAAAAAAATGTCAAATCAAAATTTAAGGGAAAAATGTGGTGTGATAAAGAGTTAGAGGAAAAAAGAAAATTAATGTATTATAAAGATGTAATCAACCCTAATCTAGAAGATCAAAATTATCTATCTGTTTTGCCAAGTGTAAAGAAAAAAATAAGCATTGGTAAGATAAGAACAAAGTCTCATGAGCTCCATAGTGAAACTGGGCGTTGGTCAATCCCTAAAACGCCATGGGATGAAAGAGTGTGTCACCTTTGTGACACTAAGAAGGTTGAAGATGAAAAGCACTCTCTCTTAGATTGTCCAACCTATACCCATATTAGATCTCATTTTCAAAATATTGATCACACTACCAATCTTCCTAACCTCTTAACTCAACAAAAGTATGGTGATCTTGGAAAGCTTATCTTAATGTTTTTCGAGCACATAAACAAAATTTTAATAAATCACAAGTAATCACTTACCATCTTAAGGTCCGATAGATTAATTAAGTCTTAGTGAATGTTAATTATCATCATCATCACACACACACACACACACACATATATATATATATATATATATATATATATATATATATATATTATAATGTGATTTTTACTAATAAATAATATAGGGAAGAGTACCATCTATTTACAAAGCTAACAAGCTACTAAGTGACTCCACAATGAAAAGGGGATATAACGGTCATGAATTGGAACACTCTCTAATATCCGTGTCATAAATGATATACCTACATGAGACGATAGATATTACATAAGTTATGGATGAAAGATTAGAAAACATGGTACTATGGGTAGATATCCCTTGTTGATACGAATATCCAAGTCATTAGAAGTCAAATATGTGCCAGTGTTTGAAAGATTAGAAAACACGGTACTATGGGTAGATATCCCTTGTTGATACGAATATCCAAGTCATTAGAAGTCAAATATGTGCCAGTGTTTTATTGATATGAGGGTATTTATTTTATTTTATTGTATTGTATTGTATGTTTTTGTGTTTTATTGATAGGAGGGTATTTATTTTATTTTAATATATATTGATTAACTTTGTATTAATAATCAAAATGTATGTCAATTTGTAATTGAGTTTTTTTGAGTTTTTAATCAAAATGTATGCCAATTTCTAGTTGAGTTTTTTAATACCTTGTAAAACTCATTAATATTGAACAATTATTTTTCAGTATCGCAAACAATTATTTTTCATTATCGTAATTGTGAATATATATATATAGGTTTCTACATTATCGCAATTTGGAAAGGTATAGTGATCTAAAAGGTGAAATGATCAAGGCATGAAGGAGACCACACATGCATACGTGTGTAGAAGGTCTCTTACACTCATGTATACCCACACTCATGTGTACATGATGTGTGCTCTTTCCTCTTGAGATTTGTTATATGATTTAACTATATGGCAATATGACTAGAGAGCCTAAGACAATTTAGTGCACATGGTGTATTCTCTCTCCTCTTAAGATTTGAGATTTGTTATGTTTTTGCCATAGCAGGGACATAAAGTTTTAGGCAATTTTCATTACTTGGACGTATAGTTTCCGAGGTGTTAAAACATAGATAAAATTTATTAGCCTGATGTTGCACTGGATACCAGAGCCAAGGAGTGGTGGCGGAATGTCGTCACTCCATTAATGTTGCGCAGTCTCAACTGGAATGTTGTGCAACCTCGACTTGAGAGAACGTTGACTACCAAGAACATGTGGCGGAGGCAATGGTTGTCGTGTGGTTGCAATCATGCATGCGGTGTCGTTGCAATTGTTGCAATCGATGACTGTCCCCGTGGCGATCTTCCTGCATGCACCTTCTCACTGCCTCCTCACTACTACTGAGGTCGCGCCGGTGGAGGATTTTCTTGCACAGACAGGCAGTGGGAAGCGGGAAGCTGCGGCGGTGGAGGATCAACCGTGGAGGATTTTCTTGCACAGACGGTCATTGGGCTTCAGGAGGATGAAGAGAAAGAAGAGGAGGAGAATGGGCGGTGGAGGATTTTCTTGCACAGACGGGCGTTGGGAAGAGGGAGGATGAAGAGCAAGAAGAGGAGGAGAATGGCCTGAACTGCAACAACAATGGCAGCTTACAGAA
The DNA here is from genome assembly GCA_000966675.3 of Picea glauca. Taxonomy (NCBI): domain Eukaryota; kingdom Viridiplantae; phylum Streptophyta; class Pinopsida; order Pinales; family Pinaceae; genus Picea; species Picea glauca. Next base: position 92,392 of record JZKD02S1674610.1, on the reverse strand, counting down.
TAAGCAGCAAGTATATTTATTCTCTGCATACGGCTACATCGTGGTTTTACTATTTGGGAGATTTGTAAGACCAAAGGTTTATGCTTTATTGTATGATTTTTATCGATGAGACAGTGAATGGTTTTTTCGAAGACCATAAACGTTTTCATAATTGATTTCATTTGGAGACTCATGGTTTTTATGTGATTCCATGATCATCTTTGACTATGGGGCTTTGAAATCGTTAAAAAGTAAGTTTGTCCATAAGATTCAAAACTTTGTTTATTGCATGAGCTCTGACATTGCATTTAAATTGAAACAAAAATCATCCTCATCTACATTTAAGAGACTTCAACTAGCACTGGTCATGCATCTAACTGCGTGTCTCTAGTTCTTCCATCACTGGTGGCCTTGGTTATCCACGTTGACAATGTTAGAGTGTGTCACAATCTGGTGCCAGTAATAGGTCTGACACGGTTTATTTCTGTACTCTCACGTCTTAATCGGCGTACTAACCAAGAATAGTTATGAGTTCATTATTTTTCAAACGCACGCTCTGGCCTTTTGGTTTGAGGGTGCAGTCATTGTCTTTGTTATGGTCTTTTGCAGAAAAACGTTACCATTGCTGACTCCAGGTAATGATTCTCCTTGGTAATCAAGATTTCAATATGTAAACGTTCCCCTCATACCTCAGAGAGTAAATAATTTATTTCATTTCCTTTATGAATCTAAATATAAGGTTTATCAGCAGGTCAGTTAAATTTTGGTGGTGTCGGTCTCTGCCAGAATGGCTTGCTGGTAGACCATTTATGATTTTGCTTTAAGGTAACATAATACCGCATACTTATACCTCACTATTGCTACCTCAGATTCTCTTATTTGGATATTTTCGCTCTGAAAATTATAACACTAGTTAAACTGTGTTTCCTTTTGACTAGTGCTATGACTTTTTTTGTTCAAAACTTACATTCCTGTTATACACATGGTATCCTACATGTCAGGTCATCTCTGTACATAAGGAACAACGATGCAATTCGTTAAGTTGCTTGAGTTATATTTAAGCTCCAAGGTAAGGGATAGTTCATTTACAATCATACATTTGTTTGGTTCTCATATATCGTTTGGTTATAATTCTAACTTTAATTATTCCTCAGTGCAGGGTTCTTATATATCCCTTGATCGAACTCGGGTTCAAGGAACTGTATATAACATGTACATGATTTAATCTAGCAACCTACTAAGTATGCTCTCTAGAAGAGATACTGGGTTCAGCTATGTGTCATCTCCTTCAAGGTTTCCAAACACAAACTTTACATGATTTAATCTAGCAACCCACTAAGTATGCTCTCTAGAAGCGATATCGGGTTCAGCTATGTGTCATTTCCTTCCAGGTTTCCAAACACAAACTTGGTTTATAGTGCTTATGGATTGGGATAATGATAAGAGATTCATCATACTAACTCTCTGTACCTACCTGTTTAAATAATGTGATAAACTCTTCATTCTAATATGATGAGCTTCTTTCATGTTTACCCTTTGGTAATGAGATACTGGTCCCATATAAAGGTTTTATGGATTCTGGTTATTATATGAACAACATTAAGCGCTATTTTCTTCAACCCCAGTGATAGGGCAAGAGTTTTGTTTTAAAAATATTTTTTTTGTTTTGTCTTTGTTAACAAACGACTACAAACCCTATCGTTTTCTCGAGTCTTTCCATACAAAGACCCTAGAATCTTTTGGAGTTGAAAACTTTGATACTAATATTTATATATATTCATAACCCTTGACTTTTATTGATATTTAATTACTCTGTATAATATTTGAAATACATGTTTGTAAAGTCTGCACAATATTCATTAGGTTTGAGTACATGTTTGTAAAGTAGTTGTGACTGATTAGGTTTGAGTGCAGGGGGAGCGAGCCGATTGGATACAGTAAGAGTATACGAAAGACGAATAAGATATCAGTTAGGATATTAGAACACAGCAACCAGATAACTTTTCTTGTAGTTGTAGATGTAGTTATGCAGTTTTCTGTTTATTTTGATAGTTAAAACTTCGCTTTGAATTTCCCTATATCCACATAGATGATTATCGCTAATTCTTAAATAGTTAAAGAAGTTTGGGGTTGAAATTTTGAAATTTTAATGGTATTCGTAGCCACCAGGTAATCTCATACAATATTACTGTTTGTGAACCCTAACTCGCTCAAGGCTAGATAAAACAGTATTCGTAGCCACCAGGTAGTCTCATACAATATTACTGTTGGTGAACCCTAACTCGCTCAACGCTAGATAAAATGGTGGCACCTAACTGTAAATAGTAAAACAACCACTATCACAGTCAATTGTCTGTCATATTGAGCAAATATCAATGACAAGCTAAACTAACCTCCACTCAAGGCTATGAAAATATACTATGTAGTATCTACGTGTGTGGAAAGAATTACTTTGAGTATATTTAACCATGTTGTAAAATTATGTGCAGGTGTTTAGATGGAGTTGAAGACGTCATGCTCAAATCCGGGATGACATCAATAAGATAATCGTGTTGGGTATGTGTTATATTCTTTGTACGAGTAGTAGCGTCGGGTGCACAGGGGGTTAGAGGGGGGCTTCTGTCCCCGGAAAAAAAAAAAAAAAAATTGCCTAAACGTGTCATGTATTTAGGTGGTTTTTTCAGCACATGGTTTTTGCCAATGGTTTTTTATTTTCGGTTAAGGAATTAGGGTTTTGGACTAATCGAGGTCATTGGGTTAGGGTTTTGGATGCCGCTAGCTCCTATATGTATATTGTATTGTAAACAATGTAATACAATGAACCTATATGTATATTGTATTGTAAACAATGTAATACAATGAATATAATATATGTTGGTTTTCCCGGTTTGGGTTTCCAAGGGAAAAATCTCTGTGTAATGTTTGTATTTTCCATTGTATCTTTTCTGTTATTTTCTGAATATTTATTTATAGTAGACATTGTACAAGGTTAGAATTTACAAATCGGATACATCAAAGTATCAACGTATCAAGAGCCACCACGCCAATATGCATAAAAATGAAAGTTTTGTCCCTCGTGTTAGTGGGAAAAAACACAGAGCGATGACCTCGAATTAGTAGCGTTACAATTGCTTGAATCTGGGTGGGTAAATCTAGGCAAACAGAATTTTTGGTTCTCCGCGCAGTGAGTCTCTGTCATCCTCTGCATCTGGGTGGACACCCTCTATGCAACCGATTGTGAGTTTAGAACATTTACATAAGAACATTCATGGGGAGTGACCTATGTATCCACGCCGTGGAGTGGAGGCTAGAATGTTGGGCCCTGTGAGGTTATGTGGCTGCCAGCTGATCAGAGTCATGCAAATATTTGGCAAGGACATTGGCACATGTGGCTTGTTATATGAATTTGTGTTGATGTCATTTTAAATGTGTGTAATGTGACTTAATGATATATTTGTTAACTTTGATGACTATAAAGTAAAATGTGCACTTTATTGAAGAAACAATTTTCATGTCAATCATTGCATTCCACTTTAATGCACATAACCATTGTTTTTTGATATACATTTCACCTTAATGTACATGACAATTGTTTTTGGAGGCTATGTTAATAGTAGTATTTTCCTGGTTAGATGTGAGTAATATATGTTTCTTTTCTTTTTGATTTTTTGAGTATGTCATTTCGTATTTATCTAGTTGTTTTAAATACACACTAGTGTAGATTCATTTTAAACTTAGATTTATCAAACATCGAGAGGAATCAAATTTCTTAATGTGTAAATTTTATTTTATATGTTGTTATCTAAATATGTAGATATGTAGTTATTTAATTATTTTTAATTGAGCTAACGTTATCATCATCATCATTTTAATGTAGTGTTATCTAATCTAATGTCATGTGACAACATCTCACATCATGTGACAACATCTCCCTCATACTGGATTGTAGAGCACATCACTACTCTCAATGCAATAATGAATCTTAAAAATTAAATTTATCTATTACATAATAAAATTTACAATCTATTACTTTTTCTAAATTTATCTATTACATAATAAAATTTGCAATCTATTACTTTTTCTTAATACATATCAATTGCATGTCACTATTATCTTTTAATTGTTAGCATAGAATTTCATATTAATTGATTTATAAGTTAATTGATTTATAAGTTGCACATGTTATAATAATCATGTGCCTAGGGTAGCATAATGCTAGTAGTCGACCTAGGTGTTATTGTCCTTTGGGAAAGTAGACTTTGAATATATGTGGGTGGGTGTGTATGTGGGAATCATATAATCAAATCTTTATTTTACAACCATTCACAAACAAATTGAATGGTTAGATTAAAAGTTAATCGATGCATTAATAGTTTAATAAATGCACTTTTATTAATGCATTGATGTGATTTCTATGTTTCCTTTGCTTCCATATGGGTAAACCAAAGGGAAAATTGTTAACTATTGATGGTTATAGAGAGTAATTGCACAATTATTTATGTCAAATCTAATGTATACAATTGCATTTAAATGAAATAGTATAATCATTTATGTTTTTGAAAAATCCATGTATTACAAGCAAGATAGTAACTTCAATAACATCATTGATTGTATAACAAGACTAGACCCGTGAAATTTGAAATCCATGCCGTGAAATTTGAAATCCATGAATGATTATGAAGTTAGTGAATAGCAAGATCCCTCTTGAATAAATTTATGTTTACTCCTATGGTTTAATTGATGCTTTGTGTAAGAATTAATTTTCTCATGTTAGCTAAATTCATGGAAGCTTTTTTTTCTACTTCAATACTAGAGCATAGTTTTTTGTTAGAATTTTATTTGTTTTATTAGTATTTCAACGTGATACAATTGTGTGCTATAGAATTAGATAAGTGTATTTTTATCTTATTTAGCAAACATATATGTATATATAGATATGTTAGCATTGCAACGATAAGTGTATTGAATATCTTTGTTAAGTTTTTATGGGCACCAATGACCAGACCCTTGAACAATAAGATGTGTTTGTTCTTTTAATAAATCAATAACCAAATGGATTCATGGGATCTTGGGTACTTTATAGTAATGTGTGATAAATGATGTTATTAATCAAATTCGTATTGTTGTGTAGCAAGATTAAGATTGATACATGCCTTATGGGAATTAACTAAATAATAATGGATGATGATCACTTAATAAACATTTTCCCTTTTTCAAGCAATTGGACATTGAAATGATTAGGCATCGCAAATACAACATTCATGTAAGACAATCTTTGGGCTAATTCAAGATCAAAGTTTTAGTTTCATGCTAGCTTGTAACCATTAATATTCCTACCCTAATTAACATGAAACATGAACCTTATCTACATGTACAAATGCTTGGGATGGTATACAGATATGTACATATTCTCGTAGTAAAATGACTTTCCATGATTGCAACCAAGGGCTCACCCTCTTTCCCCTTAGCTATTGTTATGGTTTTCCTTGGTTAATGCGTCATTTTTAGCTTAAGTGGATAGATGAGTAGCCACCATGCAATGATAAGCTTTGTTAGGAGTAGAACATTATTTTTGCTCATTTCTTATTAATGTCATAAAATGGATGATTTGATGATGATAATGTTGGCAAGATTTTGATTCGATGATATTGGTGATTTTGGTAGTATGAATTTGATGGTACATAAGAATTAGGTGATGTTGATAATGTTGATTCCATGATATTGTTAATCTTGACCAAATTTGATGATGGTAGTGGTATTGGTCTAATCATGGTCGCCGATGTGATTTGATGATTCAGATGATGTTGCTTACATTGATTTGATGATATTAATGACCTTTTAGTAATATTGATCGATCGATAATATTGACAGTGATGTTAATGATGTTAATTGATGTTGATTTGGTTGTTGATGAGGATGGTTGATAATGATTTAATCAATGATCATGGTAATGTTGTTGATATCGATTTGATGGAATTAATGATCTTTCAATGATATTGAGGATGTTGATACTCTTGATAACTTGATGTTGTTAATGCTCTTGAAGATATTAAAGATTTGATATTGATGCTCTAAATGATTTAATATTATTAATTCTCTTGATGATATTGGTTCTTTCAATGACATTGATTACTTATGACCTTGATGATGTTGATAATTTGAAGATGTCGGTGATTGATGATGATGCTAGTTGGTTGATTATTGATGATTGATTTGATGATGATGTTGGTTAATTAATGATTGATTGATGGTGATATTGTCTGATGATTGTTTAATTGATGACGATTCAATGGTTTTAATCGCATTGAATTGATGTTTGATTTATGTTGATAATGATTTTGTGATGTCAATGATCTTGATGATATTGATGATTTGGTAATGAATTGTTAGTGATTTGATGATGTTGATAGTAATGACTTATTGATAATGATGTGGATAATATTGAATTGGTGTGAAATGATAATGCTAATGGTGATGATTTTGATGATATTTGGGTGTTGAAGCATGATTTGATGATGATATTGAATTAATGATGTTTCTAATCTTTGATGACTTGACAATGTTTAATGTTTGATATTGAGGATCTTAATTATATTAATGTGGATTTGTTGATGACATTGAAGATTTGATGATGATGTGGTGATATTGATGGTGTTGAAGACTTGATAATTATGGTTAATATTGATTTGATGGTATTAATGGTCATGATATTGATAATTCTAATAATTTATGGATTCAATATCAATGAATTGATTAAGAAATATCAATGACTTGACTAAGTTTGATCTTATAAAAGAAGTTAATTGATTATATGTCATTGAACAATAACTGATGTCATTCTTTACTCAAATAGTTAATGTGCATGCTAGTTGAATGTTGATGTTAGGTTGATTATGATGATTTAGATGAAGGGTAAAAAATAGTGTGATAATGTCAATGGATGTCTTGATTTTTCATTGTATTGCATATGGAAATTATTTACAACCATGGTGATAAATATTGGTTGAATAGTTCAATGATCCTTTTTAGTGTAACATGGATAAGAAATAAGGATTGGTTGTGCCATTACCTGGTTGATTTTTGTTTGTAGATGCATAGATTTGGTGTACAAAGTATTGTTATTGTTTTTATCAGCTTTTATTTCTCTATTGAATAAGGTGATTGAAGAAGATTATACATGAGAGTTAGAATCAGTAAAATGGGAAGTTTTATACTTATTTGTTTGCTAATGACCTAACTATGGTGTCATAGTCCTTTTGTGAGAGGGAGAATTTTGACACCCTAATGCGTGACAGTTGTTTTTTTTACCGTGAATGTATTTATTTGTTGTAATTCATTTTACGATGTTTGTTAGAAGATGACGTTTTAGACTCATTATCCCCTTGATGATTTATTCTATTAATGATTGCTTACATTAAGCATTAATACATAATTTATTAATTATAATCATGAGTTTGTATAATGAAAAATGTTGAGCACTCTCTTAGTGATAGTATGAGCATTGATCATTACATTGATGACAATGTCTATGTACCATGGATGATATACTTATTATTACGATGCATTATGGCTCATGTTTGATATGTATGCATAAATTATGATGATTCTTTGGAAAGTTTGACCTGGTACTATATTTTATGTTATTGAGACCCGCATTGACCTAGGTCAGATGATGGGAGTATCCCAAATGGATATTATTTATAGATGTGGAAATAACATCCAAGGAGAAAGGGGCTCATGTTCATTGAGTGTGAATAAACTAATCCTAGTGGATAGGGAGACTAGAAGAGGAAAATTGATTTTGAAAATGCCTTCTAAAGTTTACTAGGGTAGAAATTCTTAGAGGAATGAGTTATAATTCACCTTTTATCCTCTTTATGACACTTGAAATTCTTCTCCTAACACTATTTTTTCCCATGTTTATTTTAGTAGGGGGGATGGGAAGACCAAGAGACATTATTAGGATGGATTTGTTATCCTTGAGAGATTAGAAAAGAAATCGTTTGCCTTGTGTGGGTTGTCCATGGAAGGATAATTGAGGATTTTTCCTTAAGTAAGAACTTTATTTGTAGATTGTGACATTGAGAAGTAGATTGATATTTTATCTATCCTATTCTATGTGAATGAAATAGGTTGGGATTTGTTGATACATTTTCCTTTCCTATACTTAAAACATGAATTTCATGTTTTCCCCATGTTATGACACTTATTCATGTGGATATGTGGGTTTATGCCTTGTCAAAGATCATGGCCACATACAACCTGCATATGTTAAGTCTGTGTGGATGTGGGAAACCCCTTGTGAACCTTATGGTGGTATCGGTCCTCTCACAGCCTGCATCCCACATACATCTCCGTGACCCACATCCCTACATCATCATGCTTAGAAAATTTTATTATTTCCTTCAGGCTCATGGGGGAGGGTGACACCTAATGTTCCTCCCACATACACTCTCCTCCCGCAACTTTTATCCTCACATGGTACTATTTATTCTCATGCCTGCACTCCACGTATCCCCATGCCACATTCCACATATGGCATGGTTTGTGATTTCAAGGTAATTATAGCATATCCACCACACATCTCTCACATGAAAAAAGAGGATGTTGTTAAATAATGAGGATTAATTCTTGCACATTTCCTCTCTGGCCTTATGTACGCAAATGATAATTACCATTTAATGAGCAACATGCACCAAGTGTATGAGGGGGGGATTGGAATAGTATATTGACCCCTAATTTATGATTAGTTGGGCACCTATAGGACATAAAATCTAATTTATACACATAATCCTCACACTTACCTAAGAACATTAGAAGTGGAAAATATGGCAAGCAAGAAAAAATGAGAACCTTTCTGTGGAGATACACTGAATTCATTGGCTCAAGAAAGCATGGAATTTCAATGGTTTATTGTGTATAAGTGGTATTCTGAGATTTCTCATAATTACAAACTTAAAAACAAAGTATGGACTTTGAGGATAGATAAGGTTGGTTGTGTACCTAGAGTGTTTAATCAAAGAACTAGTATCACGGTGTGCCCAAAGATTTGATTCTAATAATCGATTAATTGAGGTAAAGGAGAGTGGAAGAACTCTTATTCTTTTGACGCCCAATAAGTTTAGAAGGATGTTGTGAATCCCATAACTGAAAAAAGTACTCAATATTTCTGAGGAAAACCCCTTCCTGGACACCTAGGGTGGTGGTTTGAATCTACTCATGTATTTTTTGGTCCAACCTCCCATTGAACCCACAAGCCCCATCAAGGTCAATATATGCACATTGTCTCAACCATATAAAGAGTTTGCATGGATTATTGCACGATTGGTTGAATAAGACTCAATGACTTACATTCCTAGGTATGTTTTATATGTTCTCCAATACTCGGTACAAGGAGGGGCCATTTTCAATTGGGCCTGAATTATTTCAAATGAGATTTCCCACCAATTCTCAAACTGCATTCAAACTTAAGAGGTTCTATATGATCTATTACTTGGCTCTTGCTCTAATTATTGTAATAAATTTGAGGGCATTCCCCCAAGGGGTAATGCCAATTTTGATGAAGATCCAGCTCAATTTTTGTACCCCATAGTATGGAAGCATAAGGCACCATTTCATTTTTACCAAATCCAAGATTCCTTTATCAAGGAATGCAACAATATTTTTACTGGAACTGAACTCACTAGGGTGATAAGATCAACCGTGTAATTTATCAATGGGAAAGTAATATGTGTATTGGAGGATCATTTTACCTACATTGGGCTATTTGGATCGGAAGGAAAACCCCTTCTTCTTCCTCGGTTTGTCTGTGATAGGTTCTTTGTTTATGAGTTGTGTAGGTAGGATAGGACATGGTCCTTGTTCTTCGACAAGAAGAGGAAAAATCAATTTATTCCTATTCCCTTCAATATTGTTTCAATATCATTGTAAATATTTCATCAAGACTAACCCATATGGAAAGGTTCTTTGAATATTTTAACATGAAATAATCTTAAGCCCGTAGTGGTTTTGAGCCTGAAGGAATTTTCACCAATCATATGGTTTCTATTGGCTACGCCTCTTTTTTCAATCAAGTAGAAGAAATTATAGAAGGAGGTGATGAAAATGAATATATTGATGGTGAAGCCAAGGTGATGGCCACCCTGAGCAAAACTACTCCCAGAAAAAGAAACAAGTCATCGATGATGATTTGTATATAAGGGAAAGTTCAAATCTGGGTGTAATAGAGGTCTCTCTCTCTAAGGAAAGAAAGTAGGTGAAGCATATACAAAGGGGAACATCCGCAACCATTGTCAAAGGTGGCATAGTTCATCACCCCCATAAGAGTTCCTCTTTAGGTCACAAGAATCAAGAAACAAATGATGTTGGAAGAGAGAGTAATGAGGGATGTGTAGGCGATTGAGATGGTGGAGATCTACCCCATTATTAGTTGTAAATAATGAATGTTGTTACACCCATTACCAAGAGGAATACAAACCCATACAGAGGAAATTCCCAACACCTCGGGGGTCTGGAAACGAAAGAAACATATATGGAAGTTGACGAAGTCAATGATGTGTTTGCACGATCCAAAATTAAAATAAAATAAAGAAATTTGATAGCATGGGATTTGGCCTCAAAGGGGGCAACATTTTTTAAGAATAATCTGTAAGTATTCATAGTGCCAACTATGATAAGCAGTCCAAGAAATTATAGATTGAAATGGTCAACCTAAAGGATAAAAGAGTGATGGGAAAATGGAATTCTGAAATTGAAATCAAGGGTCTAAGGCCCTCTGGGGTCCTCAAGTTCCATTAGGCCACTATCGATACATTATCCCACTCGATAATAGAGCCGGAATTGGAGACTACTAGTTTGAAGAAATGGATAAGGGAGCTTGAAGTTTCCCTTACCCCTTAGCCATTATTTGTTGATCCCTTATCTATAATAGTCTAAGATGAGTTCCATGAACAAATGACCAGATCAAGTTCTAAGGTCATCAAGGCTACTAAGTTGCTAATGGGTGTTAGGAAATATGTTACCAAAAACATCAACAAAAGGCTTGGGATAATCATGGAAGCTCTGGAGATTTCCATAGAAGCAGGTGTCATGATGGGAAGAGTTCATTCACTTAAAGAATTCTTGCAAAAGGATTTGAAAATTGATGATCATTTTTATAAAAATGTTGTAAGGATGATCATTGTAAGGATATAAAGTATGGAAGAGATTGCGAGACAAAAATAGGATCTCCCCTCTAAAAATAGGTTAAAGAAAATACAAGCGAGTTGGTTTGGAAGAATTTATACACTTCATAAATTAAGCACCACTTGTGATGCTCTTGAAGAAAGGAGGAGTTCTTTGTTTTTACGGGTAATGAATATTGTCAAGGAGCTCAAAGGCCCACCCTTGATAAGGGATTCCATGATGCTAACAAGAGATAAAATGCAAGTTGAGCTAAGTATACTAAGGGTTTCATAGGGAACAAATTTCAATGACCTCACGAACTTTCCCGAGAATAAGATATGACGTTGGTTGGTCAGTTTCGTGAACAAGAATGAAGACCAATGATCCATGGCACAACAAAAATGTGACGCATTGAGGGATATTGAAGATGAATTATTCGGGGTCAAGGTGAAATAAGATATAACTGTAGGGGCATTACATGAATATATTCAAGAATGTCTAAAAGGTGCATTGGAAGAAATATATAACCCACCTTGATCTTGAAGATTCAAGAAACGGTCATGACAGTTTGGGTCAACAATTTTGTTTCTTATTTAAGGAAAAAAGAAAGGAAGAAAAAATGAGAGAGAGCATCAAACCAACTTCCATTTTTGTGAGTATAATACCTTTTGAATCATTCCTTTATGTTTTCTTCTTTCTCGGTATGTGAATCATGTCTTCTTGTCATCTGGATGTTGTCATTTGTGTACAAGACCGATTTTTGGTTTCTTCCCCTTTTGTTTTCCATCTTACCTCTTCTCAATATACGGTCCATGGGAGCCCCATCCGAGTCCATTAGGATGAACACATTTCATACTTTTCATTTAAGTATCACAAGTAATATGTAATGTTGAATTGGAAGACATTTTATTTGATCTTGAACAATCAATTTGTAAATATTATTTAAACTCCACAGAGAGCTACTCTGAAGCTCATGAATTTTGTGGTTTCAAACTTTTATGTGAGCATGAAATCTCGAGAATAAGTTTCCTTTATATCTTTATGATATGAATGGAAAAAACATTTAAATCATTCTAAAAAGGATCACCTCATGACTTTTGTGGTTTCAAACTTTTATGTGAGCCTGAAATATCGAGAATGAGTTTCCTTTACATCTTTATGATATGAATGGAAAAAACATTTAAATCTATCTAAAAACAATCACCTTTTCTACTATATATTCTAATGGTATTGCTTCAAATTTGTTGTTTTCTAGGAATGGTTATGTTGGAATGCAAGTAATTGTGTTTTCCTTCTTTATTGTTGAAAAGTTTCTTTTAATCCTTCCCATTCCACTTGCAGGTATCAATGTTTATGAATGAAAAATATAGATGTTTAGAAACTTGATATAATTGTTATCTAAGTGAGAAATAGAGAGTACCACTCTATAAAAATGAAGTGTTTATCTCTAATTACTATGAGAATTCCCTAGAAGGTTGTCTCTTGTCCTTGAGAGGCAAAGAGCTCAACAAGAGTGTACTTTCCTAACCAAGGATACTAGAGCTCATTTATGCATGGGAATAGTTAATTTGGGGCCTTTAATTTGGGGGTTTTCAAATGCCACTATTGTGTATGATACTTTCTTAACTAAGGTTATTCATCAAGGGCTTAGGTGGTAGTAACATCCTTTCAGAGGTGTACCACTTCCATATAGGATACTTGCCTAGCCAAGGGTATTCATCGAGTCCTAAAAGTGGTGATTTTGCACGGCATGATCTCAAGGAGTATGGGGGTGGTGTAATACCAAGAGTCTCACAAGCACACTATGGTCGATCATTTGGATGTTATCCTTAATTATTATTTGAGATGAGTGAGCCATTTATTGAGTGCTTTGTATACCTATCTCTCACCTTATTGAGCTTGATCCTTGCTTAGGGGAAACACCTATTTTAGATGGCTACATTGGTTGGATGGAAAATAAAATATTTGGGTGTGATTTCGCCATAGTGAATAGTCTACTTACGAGTATTCATTTAATACTCCAATAATCAAAACACTACAAATAACTATTATTTTTTCACTATTACAACTTTAAACTTGTTTGATGTATTCTTTAATTATAATTATGAATACAACATTATTAGTTAAGATTATTTTGTTGATAAATAGGAAAGAAAAAAATATGTAGATGCAAGTACCATCCTCCTCCGGTGATGGAGGACTGTTACAATTATTGTTAGAAAAATACGATCATTGAGCAATAAAATAAAACAAATGTGGAAATGAAACATAGAAGATACACAATACAGATATGTGTGGTTCACTCAGTGTGGGCTACACCTACCAGAGAAATTGGCAGGTCCTTTCTTTATTATTATCCAACAAAATGAAGGGATACAACCTATCTCTCAACTGATGTAACTTCCTCTTCTTTTTCTCACAGACTCTTCTCTCATAATACAATAATCACATTCATACACAACCACAATACAATTCCTTCATAAAACAGGATTTCCTTATAGGGAAAAAATCCCTGACATAACTTCTACGGTCATATATGTGACCTTATAATGAATGGTCCAGATTGACTATGAAATTACAATATTTTACAAGGCAATTTTTCTCAATATTTTGCTTCGAGGGTGCTGGCCCCAAATCCCCCGCTAGGGGGGCTACAAAAATTGTAGTC
>JZKD02S1674610.1:19128-44169 GCA_000966675.3 Picea glauca | reverse complement strand
CAATCTATCATTTACATTCATTGACCTCTTCCTGCAGGTCCATTTACAGCACATATTCATACTTATGAGTCTTTGCCATAGTCCTTGGCCAGTTCAGTTATATTTACAATCTGGGCGAAACAGGGTGTTACATACTATAAACCCAACCCTCGAAATCTGCTATGATGACAAATATTTCTTGTCCTGTTGGCATGTTGCAAAGATTGAATAAGTATTATTCTATGTGCAATCATCTTCTAAGTTTTTCCTTGGTGGTCTGATATCATGATATCAGAGGCAATACTATAGGAATATTTAGACTATGGACAATACCTAGAATAACACAACACTTGTTTATGTAATTAAAAGGGTATGTCTCTTTGAGGGATTACCTGGCACGTAATTTTTCAAAATGATAGACAATCAGTCCTACAAAAAGAGATTAAAAGATCCATAAGATTGTGAACTATTAAATAATAAGTTAATGTTTCCTGAAACGTCAACAAGTCCAAATCATTCAGAAAATCTATGATTTAGAAATTTAGGACTTAAACAATTCATTTAGAGGGAAATCAATTGTTTAGCAATGTCACCTACATTTGAATTCCTCTAGATCCTTGTCAGAGGCATAATGCATTGCCACAAGAATCACTTCAATAGGGCGACTTTGTTTGTCAAACCCTTGAATACAAATCTTTTTCTTCCTGAGTTCATTGGAGACCTCTGACTCTAGAATATAGCCCAGGGGTACGAGTGCCTACCTCCATTTAAGATATTTCAGGAAAAGTTGAGAAGCTTTTTCCACATTTAAATCTTGCGCACATAGGAAACGTCTAAGTGTAGCATCATTTGTCACCTTCATCAACAAATTATAGACGGAGTTACAGTTACAGGTAGTGAGGGCTTCATATAGACGACACGAGAACTATAAGGCCTCTTTGTTTAACAACTAGACATTCAAAAAAAAAAATCCAATTATTTGTTTTGTCTTTGTAGTTTGCAGAGAAATAGTTTGCAAAGAACCTTTGTTCACATGTAACCTTCCCCCAAACGACGAGGAGGGAGAAATTTGAAGTGCAAAATCATTATTCAGGTATGTCAGTGAAGGGAGAACGTTGAAGTGCACAATCATTCTTCTGGTATGTGATTTCTTCCTTTGGAAAATGGACAAGTATCTTTGCACTTTGATGCTTGCCTCTTCATCCTTGTTATCATCTTCATCATGATCTGTGTTGTCATGTTCTTCGTCCTCTTCTTCCAAGGATTCATTAGCATCGTCATCTGTTAATTCTTTAGGAGGTTCAAGTCATTGCACCTCGGCCTCGTTCAAGAACTTCTCCAAATCGTTAATTTTTAAAAAATGGTCCTCCAAAACCTTGGCTTCCCCGTTCTCTTCATTTTCATCCTCATCTTCGTTGGCCTCCTCCTTCTCATGCTCCTGCTCCTACTCCGGTTCATGTTCATAGCTTTCATCAAACTCTAAGGACTCCATTTCTTCCACCTCGACGTCCACGTCGATATCTTCCGAGTCCTCGTCAACATCATTTGCTTCTCTTCCTCGGTCTCCTAGGGTTGATTTGGGTTCATGATCATTCACGAGGAGACTTAGGGTTTTGGAGGTTTTGTCGATATTTTTAACTTGCCTCTTGAGAGAATAAATAAGAGGTTGGGCCTGCAAATCGATATGTTTCCATATCTGCTCTGCGTCAAAATCGTTTGTTAACAAACTACTGAGAGGAGATCTGGGATCTTTAGGAACTATCTGAGAAAATAAATATTTGGAGGAAGCTTTTGCATTGTTGGCGAGCTCGGGAAGAGGGGCGAGCTAGAAATTGAATAGCTTAAATTCAGTAGAAGAGTAGATAGACGGTGCAGCAGTGGGGGCAAGACGAAGCATCCAAGTGGATCTAGAAACATCTCTTCGATCAAGCAGGTGGTAGTAGGAGTAGGAATAGACGGTGACTGCACATCGACTACAGTGACCATAAACTGCAGTGAACTGTATTCTTCATTACTCTGCAGTGTCAGAGCCTTCAAACCATCCAATCACGTAATTTGTATTTGTAAATTAGTTTTTATATCTGACAAATAATGTAAAATATTTGACGTATACTGGAGCTAATTACGTCACATCACAATCTCTGCACTAATCAAATATTTGATTCACAAAATTAAAATATTCAAAAAAATATTTTTTGTTTTTCTTCAAATTCAAAATTAATATTATGGTTTTTCAAAAACATTGAAAATTTTGGATAAAGTAACAAAAACATATCAATTAATTAGCAAAACAAACCAAGTAAATAGGGCGATCAACAATCATTGACCGGCAAGTGAAAGCTAGAGTCCCTATCTGGAGGCAAGAACTAAAAAGAAGGGTTGTTACAATTATATAATGATTATGCATAAAAGTTTGTGTTTGGGTCAAAATGTTTATAATGTCATAGAGATCCAAAGTTAGGGAAATGAGGGTTTAAAGGGGTGAGAAATTACGAGGTCAAAACCACTAAACCTGCATATAAGACACATGGTGTTATTAACATGATAGTGGCTTCGGGTCATAGATTTTAACATGGAAATGAACTATTAATATATCTTCATGAGTCAACCTTGATATTTGGTATTCGCAGTTTGATTTTTTTAAGTCCTTGCTGATGAATATGATACTATCAAGGATGTTTTTCTTAACAATTGAATATGATGTTATCGATTATGTTTTTCATAACCACTTCTAAAGCGCAGTAAATGAAATTTTATGTTAGTTTATATATATTTTTAGCTAATTAAAAAATAAATCTCAGCCGTTGTTGTTAGTATTATCCTAATTAACAAATTAAACACTAAACACAAATCTTTGACTCGGATATTACCACCCCACATTAAAGTTAGTATCCAATAAAATAATTTCAAATATGCAATTCAGTTCGTCGTATAGTTAATATTATTATGAGATTTAAATTTCATGATGGGAATTTGAGATAGGTTATGAAATTGTTTTATAGTTTTTTTAGTGATTATTTTTTGTATAATTTAAATGTTTTAAGATGCTGAATTTATTTTTGCATTCTAATAACACAAAATAATAATTTTGTATAGAAATATATTAACAAATTTAAAAAAAACAAACAAACCATAAAACAGTTAAACACCGTCAAATTTTCCAAATTAAAAATTATAATGAGTACTTACTCTATTGGTGTTTAATATGTATTTTTCCAAACACCGTCAAATTTTCCAAAAGTTAAAATTAAAAATTATAATGAGTACTTTCTCTATTGGTGTTTAATATGTATTTTTCCACGGACGGTTATTTCTTTTATATTATTCTCGAAAGCGTAAACAATATGTTGACGAAGTGGATAAAACTACTTTTATAAGATAAGCTCAAAATAAAGAGTAAAATTTCGTATTAAAATGTTATAAACACCCATTAACGTGAAGCATGATGACACGTGTTTTTTATTAAGTCGGTTGGGCCAACTACCAACTCTAACTATCTCAACGGTTTGCAGCGGTGAGTTAATAATGGGACCAACTCATATTTTTAGGTTAGTTTTTTTGGGAGTCAAAATCAATGTTAACCACTTTTAATTTTTTTAAATTTTGATGATTTGGATTGTATTTTTATTTTTTTTTAATTTTGATGATTTGGATTGTATTTTTATTTTTTTTTAATTTTGATGATTTGGATTGTATTAAAATATAGTAAAATTTAATTCCAAAATTTTTATAAACTTATTTAGTTTTAAATATTGTTATGCTCCCTCTTTACCTGTTATATAAACTTTAAGGATGGGTTGCTTTGGGTATGATGCAATAATGGGATGCCATGCCATACGGAATATACTTTCCTTCTCCAAGAGAGATCACGTTTAAGTTGAAATTTATGATTTTATTCGGACTCAATAACTTAATAATGGAGTACCAACCGCGACCTCCAAGTTACTCAACGAGGTTTGGTGCACATGCTCCTAACATGGTATTTATTTTTATATACATGTTACCTGTCTATATGGTAAAGTTATTTAATTCGTGTTTAGTTTTATATATATGGTCTCAGTCTAGTAAAGTTATTTAATTATTTGTAATTAGCATACTCAAAGCATACCATGGAAGTAAGGAAAGGAAACGAGGTGAGTGGTTACCTTATGAAAGACATACCCTGGAAGTAAGGAAAGGAAAGGAAACGAGGTGAGTGGTTACCTTGTGAAAGAGGGTGGGATTTTGTTTTTGGATGAATAATGAATATTTTAAAAGGTCTATCTTCATTCTATATCTAGTGAAATATTTTCAACCATCATGTAATTTCAAATTTGAATCCCTCACTACATGACCACATGCAATCGCTACATGACCACATGCAATAAACGCATATATATGACTGACTTTTTTAGATAGAAATGGAGGAGGAAGAAGAGGCACTCAGAGAAGAAGTTCCCCTTAAAAACTTTGTCGATGTAATTAACCATATGTGAGATGAAAAACCCCATAGATATGATTAACCATTTGTGAGATGACAAAATATCTCATAAAACCAACCTCTTAAAAAACACTAGGCATAATTATTATATCTAGATGTAAAAAAAATTGAACCTTTAGAATTAGTACACAAATTTTTAGAAAGTCTTAAGCACTAGTGATAAAGTTGTGGAATATAGAATCTAAGTTGCAATACTAATAATTAAGCTATGGATAAAAAACAACTCATAATTGTATGTTGTTATTTACTATATGGGAAGATTGATCAAGTGGCATGGACATTGACATTGAACTAAATAATCAAATATGTTGTGATAGAAATGATATGACGGAATATTTGTAAACAATGATCAATTAGAAAAAGTGATAACTTAACAATGAAAGTGTGCATTTAAGTGATTAGTATGCAAGAATTAACTAATGTCGATGAATGACTGCCATCATTCAAAATTAATATATAGTGTAATGTTGAACTTAAACTATCAAATGTAAATACATCAACATACAGTATAAGCACAAAATATCATTGAACAACAACCAATTTACATGGTCACATAAATTAATCTAATTTTAGTAAAAACGACATGAACCATTTTGGAGAAATATTTGAAACATTTTTTAGGAGGGATTTCCTTTGGGAAGTGTAAAGCTACTTTATCATATAACTTGTCGTAATTAAATTGTTATCAAAAGTGTCTGCTTGGGGAAGTGAAGAGGAAGTTGCCAATGAGATTAGCACTATTCTCAACTCAACCGGATCATTTTGCATAGTAGTCTCCTGAAGTTGCAAGGCATACTGCAAGATCCATAACACATCTCCCATAGTAGGCCTATCAATACCTTGCTCTTCTAAACACTTCTTTGTTGTCTCTCCAAATTTTTACAAAGAACCATGATATATTGTACCCGTAAGATGAGGATCAATGATCTAGTCAAGAAAAAAAAAATCTGCAAGTGCATTGCCCACTATGTAATGTTGACTTTCTCTCTTGGAAGAGAGGGATTGATTGTAGGCCTTGCACACAATATCTCCATTAGCACCACCCCAAATGAATAGACATTGTACTTCTCAATGAGTTGCTTCCTTCGAAAATACTTAGGATCATGTTATCCAAAATTTCCTTTTACTACAGTTGATCTAGGTGGGTGTTGGTGGCCTCCCACCTATTCCAACAAGCTCATTTTGGCAGTTTTCCAGTTTGGCAGCTTTTTTCCTAGTTTTTGGGTCCCTGACTTGCAGGGTCGTTCTGAGGCCCTAAACAACATTTTTTAGGGCTCACCATGGTCAAAATGACCTTTGATAGATAGCATCAAAATGTGTATTCCTCAGATAGACCTTTCCAACGAGCTATCGTGCGCCTAAAATGGAGATCGTATGCAAAAGTTACGACCTCGAGAAGTTGATGTACTAACTTACCCAAACAAGGCTCACGTGACTTTTGGTGATTCATCTCCTAGGGTTAGGTTTTTTGGATGTCTAGGGTTTTTGACATTCCTGTTTATTGTAAAAAGGCCTTCAGAGCCTCATTGTAATCATCTTCTTGTGAATGAGCGCAGTCGTCACATCTCTTCTCAGAGATAAGTCGCCACCATTCTAGCAAGCTTATTTCCGCTGCATTTTACAGTTTCAACTTACTTCCTTGTTGAATAGAAATCAGTTTTACTGTATATCTATTATTCTATGTTAAGCATCTTTTGATAATAATCTGTATTCGTTTATTTTTGTAGATATATTATGGATTAGTGGTATCAGAGCAGTCTGCTCCTTGTCGTTCTTAATGCATGTCCCCAACAAGGTTAGGGTACAAAGAATTGGGTCTCGAGCTTGTTTCTCTTGAGGACAAAATCTCTTGCATGCCGAAATGACCTCTCATGGAAGAAGAAAAGAAAGACGACAGGTCAGGATATCCCTTAAAAATGTTGCTCGAGGAATCCCTCACGCAACAGAGGAACGAGATGATGGATAGTTTTTTGCAAATGCTTCGGTGGCTACCAATAGGCGACGCATTTTCCTCAAACGGAGGCGTCGCCCCCTTCAAGGTACAAATCAACTTCAATATTCCGATATTTGAAGTTCAGATAGACACGGATGGGGTAGAAAAATAGTTGAATATGCTAGAAGGGTATTTCTCTGTCCATAACTTCTCGAATAGAGAAAATATTACTTTTGCGCTTCTCAAAGACATCCCCCATGTCAAAGATTGGTGGGAAACTTTTTGTGAGCAAAAGGAAACATAGGAACCCTAATTATTTGCAGTTGCAGTCACCTGGGAGTCCTTCAGGGATGTTATTGAGGAACAATACTACCACGTTGGAAGTTATGATGACCTGTACACAAAATGGACCACACTGCGACAGGAAAGAGACCAAGCGGTGCCCAAGTTCACAAATATATTCCATACCTTGCGTACCAAGCTGGGTATCAAAGATTCTGAGTGACATCTGGTGCTCAAGTATCACGACGGTCTGCATAGATACATCCAGGCTGAAATGGAGTTTATGGACATCTCATTCTTAGGCACAACCTATCGATATGTCGTCAAAATCAAGCATAAGCTCAAACAAAAGACGCGGAAATTTGGGCCTAGGAACCCCTCACAACCAACGCCAGGAAAGGGCGGCCCCAAACTACAGAACAAAGGATAGAGCAAAGACAGATAGCCTTAGGACAACCATTCCAGGATGCAAGCAAAGAAGGACACCCAAAAGACAAAGAAAGATACCGGGAAGTGGTGTGACTTCCATAATATCCCCTGGCATAACATTGTTGATTTCCACTCAAAGCAGTCATTGGTGGTTGAGGTGAAAGCCTTTGAATTACATGCAGGTTATGACTTAGATTTAGAACTAGAAAGGGGGAGACGGATCATAGACGCAGAACCCAGTGCTACCGTTGATACCACCAAGCTCCATCCCAGTGAACCAGACAAGCCAGAGGAACGCAAGCGCCTTTTTCATTCACAGATGTGGGTGTCGGGTACCCCGCTACACTTCAGCATTGATGGTGGTAACCATAAGAACCTCATCTCAGCAAAGGTTGTCAAGCGACTTGCTCTACCGACAACGTTGCACCCGCAGACCTGCACCATCAGATGGCTCCACCAAGGAAGCGACATCCGCATCACCCAACAATGTCGCTTGTCATATGACATCAGACCCTTCAAAGAGAAGGTATTGTGTGATGTTTCCCCTCTCGAAGTTTGTAATATTCTTTTGGCCCAACCATATTTATGGAAACATCATGTTGTATATGAGTCTAGGCCTCGCAGTGTTATTATTACTTTGAACAATAAATTGTACAGGATACTCGAGGCAGTCCCACCCAGTGTTATTTCCTTGATCTATGCCAAGCAATGTCGCAAGGTCATCTCTTAGACAAGGAAGTTTATCTTATTTGTGATTCACTCTCATAATGAGAAAAATATTGCAGCCACATCCAGGGTCTCCGCAACCAACCTCTCCACACAGCATAAGCAAGTGGATAAGGTCATGGAAGAATACTCAGATATCTTCTCCTCACCTATCGGGGTACCTTTGCACTATCAGGTCAAGCACCCCATCGATCTGACCCCCGGCGCACCTTTGCCCAATGGGCCAGTCTACCATCGTTCTCTGTTAGAGAATCAGGAGATCAAGCGGCAAATCCAAGAACTACTCCACAAGGAGCACATTTGTCCCATCTCATCACCTTGTCACCAATACGTTTCTAGTGGTGTATCTGGATGACATTCTCATTTACAAAAAGACTTGGGTAGAACACTTGCATCATATTTAGCAGGTTTTGCACACCCTTCGGCAGCACCAACTCTATGCCAACTTGGAAAAATGATCCTTCGGCATGGACATGGGCTATATCATTGATCAACATGGCATACATGTGGATCCAATCAAAATCCAAGGCATCCGTGACTGACCAGCCCCAACTACACTCACTTAGCTTCAGAGTTTCTTGGGCCTTGCCAATTTCTACTGCAGGATTGTGTTGGGATTCTCCCATATTGCATGGGCCCTCAACCAAGTAACCAGAGGTGGTGGTAAGGAGAAATTTGTGTGGGGTCGATCCTAACAACAAGCATTCGATGATTTGAAGCGACGCTTGCGCTCATCCCTAGTACTTTCACTATTGGACCTGCAACATCCCTTTAAGATCGAGACAGATGATTCAGACTATGTTGTGGGCATCGTTCTCACTCAACATGGCCACCCCATGGCCTATCATAGTGAGACATTATCATATGTTGCCCATAAGTACCCTCCTTATGACAAAGAAATGTACTTCATTGTGCAAGCCTGTCGCCAATGGAGACATTAAATTCTTCAAAAGGAGACAGTCATCCACACTGATCATAAGCCACTGCAGTTCATGCATACACAAGGCAAATTGTGGAATGACCGCCATAAAAAGTGGTCCACGTACTTGCAGCAATTCCACCTCAACATCAAGTATAAAACGGGAAGCACCAATCGTGTCATTGATTGCCTCAGCAGACTGCCAGTCGCGACACTCACCACAATGCTAGACTCTTGCAGCCATGAGACCTCTGGATGGCCCCAACTCTATGATACAGACCTAGACTTCACCACCACCTACCAATTTTTTGGCGCAAACGCACTTGTCTCTAATTTCCATCTTCGAGATGGGTTGTTGTGTCGTCTGGGCCATATTTGTGTTCCATCAAGTGAGCGAGCGAGACTGATCTAGGAATCCCACTATAGTTGGGTGGCAGGACACTTTAGCATCGAAAAGACAATGGAAATGTTGTAGAAACATTTCTATTGGTCAAAACTTCGACAGGAGGTCAGCAAGTATATCATGTCTTGCACTGCCTGCGTGATTGTCAAACCGGCCACTAAGAAACAACACATGTACACCCCTCTGCCTACTCCTGATAGGCCATGGGAATCCATCTCAATGGACTACATGTCAGGCCTCCCATCCACCAAGTGGGGAAATGACTGTGTTTTTGTGGTTGTGGATCTCTTTTCTAAGATGGTGATTCTGGCCGCCTACAAGAAGAGCATCATAGCAAAGGCCATTGCCAAGAGCTTCTTTGAACAATTCTGGGTACATTTTGGAATCCCACAAACCATTGTCTCAGATCGGGACAGTCGATTTCTCAACACATTCTGGTCAAGCCTCTGGTCACTGTTGGAGACCAAGCTCACCAAATCTGTGGCCTTCCATCCCCAGAGGCAAAGAGCATGACAATACAACAAAATAAATTGCAAAAGTGACATCCAGATTGAGTAAAGCATGTTGATCACACAACAAGGTCCAACCAAACAACGTACAAATTGCAAAAGTGACATTCAGACTGAATAAACCATTATGATCAGACAACAAGTTGCAACCCAGCAACATTAAAAGAACTAACATAAAAAATATTATAAGCAAGGTCAGAACTCATAACTCAGAATTGCAAAGCCAAGTTGCAATGGAAAATACCCGAGATATAGGAAAGATGGTGATGATGCTCTTTAGATAAGCATTGATGCCACTCCAACTTCAAACAAAGCTCCAAGACTTGACCCTAACAACTGCTTCAATATTGCAACCAAACACACATGGGAAGTTCACCGAAGTCTCACACACATGCATATTTTTCATGAGGATAAGGTATGTGTTTTTTAATTTTTTTTATTTTCAAACCTGGGTTGGGTTAGGGTGTGTTGGTGGCAAAATATACAGGGTTTTTCATGTGTTTATGGCCCCACGTGGCCAGGAGAAAATAAAATCTCCATGTCAATCAATGAGCATCCAGACACTCCTCAATAGGAAGGGAGATTCTACATGCTTGCGGCCACAAAAAAATGATCTAGGAATGGAACATGTTAAATTTTGGGGGAAAGAAACAACATCGAGAAAAATCTTCAAAACAAAACAAAAAATGAAAACAAAATACAAAAATTACAGGACAATTGCAACTATAACATAAAATAAGGTCAACATATGACCCTTGGCAAGGGAAAGAGGATGAATTTTCAGTTTTGCGCATCAAAACAAACCATTATGCATGCATTCCAGAGCCACATACATAAAATTTAAGTGGACGATCAAACTTCAAATTCATTCACCAAACACTTAACAAAGATGAAAGGTCACTTAAGTAAAATTGGAAAAAGATTCCTCAAAAGCACAACCAGAAATAATACAAAAGAAAAATTGTCTTTGAACATCATTGTCAATAGGGATAGAAACATTTGTTCAATGCGAAAAGAAGAACACCAGCAGTAAACGAAATATGTTTTAGAGGGGTGGCCAAGAAATCATGCAAGTGGACTCCAACGGTTGTGTTTGATTTTCCCACTTACACTGGTTGCACGAGCATTTGCTTTTCAACCAGTGCGGAATGTTGAAGATGTGGTGGCATACTAATCCTACTTATCTAGTATTTAAGCAAGAACATTAAATACTTTTAGCATCAACAGAGATGAAGGATTCAAAATCAAAGAAGTGTGGAAGCTTGTTCTAGATAAAATTAAAAATTAAAATCATAGCAACATGGAATAATATTTGTGTTGGTTGGTTCATTCTTTGGTTTTTCAGTGACTATTTATTTATGGACTCAAAGGTTATGAATAATTGAGCTTAACAACCTATTGAAGTTGATCCTAGCCTCTAGATTGAAACTTCTATTTAATAAAATATTGAATGTGGTTCTTCCACCAAACTTAATACTCTATTGTGTAAGATGAATAGTTTAATGCAATAAAATGTTTATTTTCTAATAAATTAAAATAAAGCTAGGGGAAATAAGTATTTTTTTGCTTAAAATTCAGAATTATTTTGGATTGGTGGAATTGGAGATATTAGATGTTAACATTGCATAATTCAAGTTGCAGTATTGTATTAGAGGGTGTTGAATCCATTTTTATATTAAAAACAACAATCTCATCCATCCAAAATCACAATTTCAGCAAAAACAACTTAGTCAATTTTCAATGATGAAAATTTGGAAAAATTCAAAACTATAGAACTTATAGCTTTCTTCTTGAGCTAAGTCCTTAAACCTAATTTTAACTTACTTACACTAAAATATTATATTTTAATAAGAATGGTGAAAAGAAAATTCCTTGCCCTTGATTTCTGTGTTTGCATTCATTTTAGCCCATGAGCAAAGGGGCACATGTTTTGGGGTTGATGTAGATTTCGTGCATAATATAAAGACATGATTGTTGAAAGCTTTGAATTTAATTACAATGCAAGAGTAGGGATGTTTTTCAAGGTAATCATGATAGAAGTGGGGTGATAAGGTTTTCAAGTATTCTAGAAAATCAAGAAAATGGTTTTACAAATTTAGTACATGATGGTTTGGAATGACAATTATTATGTATAAATAAATCCAATTTAGATTTATTTATTATTTATAATTAAATCAAATTTCATTTTTTTTAAATTTAAAACATTCAAATTAAAATAATTGCAAATCCATTTATTTTTTGGATATATTAAATGTATTTCTTTCTCAAATATTTACATTACTAAAAAGGTTTGTATCTCCTTCCTCTTCACCACATGATACACATCGAATTAAAATGAAGTTACCATTATCATCATACATCAGATCTGTGTTGAACTGTAAAATATATTGCTTTTCTCTATTTGACACAGATTTGTTTAAACATGATCTAACTCTCTTTCAACATTTCGAATTGTGATGGGCAACGATGTCCTCATTCGCAATTGGAAGGACGCAGATTTTTCCATCTTTCCAGTTTACAAAGAGCTCATTTCCAATGCCAGTCTCAGAATTTGGGTTTACAGGTTCATAAATTTCTTCCTCCTCTTTATATTTTGGTTTTCTTTCACACATTCCAGTGTTGAAATTGTGAACTGGGTAATGATATGTATATGATATTTCCAGTAACAGGAACAGGATATTCATATGTTGGTCTTCGTCTTCAAGTAAAAACTCATTGGTATTCATGGTATTTGAATAATCATGTTTCAACACTTAATCAGTAATATTATATAATAATAATAATCTATTTTTAAGGTTACGGCCAAGCCAGCATACCAAATTGGTGTATGACCTCTTTGTTTGTAGGACAAGGGACCCATCTCCGCCAACTGTTAAAATCTATGAAGATATACATACCCTACCCTTCTAGATTTGAACCTGTAACCTCTTAAGAGGAAACACATATTCTTACTACTAAACTTTTTAAAACTAAAATACTTATTTACCAAAAACTCTACCTCCTTAATTAATCCAAGAAGTTTACAAAATGTTTAGGGAGTAAAATATTGAATTACCAAGAACTGATCCATTTTGATTAACCACTACTCTATACGCACAGAAGAGAGGACCATGAGTTACCAGAAGCACTGGTCTAAGGCCTTTCATGTTGCCTGGGAGAAATAACCAGTTGTTACAAGATTTCGGAATTAGGGTTACTTTGCTTAAATTTGTAATTTATGAAAGCAATTTATCAAATAAGAAAAACTATAATTATCGATGGATGGTATAACTAAAGGATAAGAAAAAATCTTTAATGATCAAAAGAACTCCACTAAGATCTTCACGTTAACCCTTTTAATAATCAAAGGAACTAACAATTTCTGGTCCACTAAGATCTTCAAGTCAACCCTTTTATATTATTTGAGATTTTTTTTCTTAATAAAATTTACGTGCATAACACCAACTTTATCATATTATATTATAAATACATCATTAAATATTATATTATAAAATACATCATTAAATGTCCAACAAAAGAAGAGATGGACGCCAACAAAGGTGACAAATGGACGCCCATGCAAAGTGCAATGTGCTAATGATTTCAAGGAGAGATGCACACCCATGCACAATGCAATGTGCTAATGATTTCAATGTTTAATTTCYTGCCAACTTTGATGAATACAAGTTTGATTCTCTTGGAGGCTCTSAAGTCTACACACGCTATCATAAGTTGGTACCRCCAAAGWGTTGTTGGGAGTCAAAGTAGTATGAAGAAGGCCCTTTGCTTTTGTGAATGCTTATGCTTCTATGTAAGCTTCTACTTCTCCGTAAACTTCAACTTCTATAGCATAATTAGTAGTCTTTCTCACTGTAGGATTATGCCTTAAATATATATTCCCCAGTTATTTAATTTTTTTTTATTTTTATTTTTTTTAAATATTGGTAAAGTTGAGGATGACTCTTCATATTTATCAATGAATAGTATTCTTGATAAAGTCGTAGACATAAATACATGTGTTTAGTTTAAATCAGATATGTGGATATAAAATTAGAGAACGAATAGTATTTTTAATAAATTCGTAGACATAAATACATGTATTTAGTTTAAATCAGATATGTGGATATAAAATTAGAGAAATGTATAAAAACATAAGCAATAATTGATTGAGTAAAAAAGTTAGTTTAAATATGCAACAAAATGAGAAGGTCGAGGAGCTGAGGTAAGAATGCATTAGTGAATTGATCACAAAATCCAAATTGTCAAAAGAAAATATCAATAGGGATGAAGTTGCAGCACTAAGATGTTAAAGAAGAATGAAGAAATAATGGTTATGAGGGTTGACAAAGGAAATGTCATGGTTATCTTGAACATATCGAATTCTGAAAATAAGATGCTAGAGCATTTGTCCACAATGGTAATTACAAATAACTCAACAAAGACCTTAGTGGAAAAATCATGGAGGTAGCATTGACTATTAAAAACTCCTCTCTAGATGAGAATGTGAAGACCAAATTAACTCCAAAAACCTATATGATTCCACGAATATATGGGCTGACTAAAATTCACAAAGACAATGCTCCACTTAGACCAAATGTTAATACCATTGGCTCTCCCACATAAAAATTGGTGAAATCTCTTGCTATTGGTCAAACTCCATACTATGTCAAAGAATCTTCACAGATGATCAATGAGATCAATAATATAAGTGTTTATACTCAAGACCTATTGGTCAATTTCAATGTTGTCTCTCTCTTTACCAAAATTCTGGTGAATGATGCCATCAATATTATTAAGAATATTACTAATGAGGAGACTGCAACAGATTGAAGGAGTAGTGATGGGATCGTCCTTGTCACTTGTAGTTGATATTTACATGGAATGGTTCGAAAAGAAGTCTATATTGATACCTATCCTCTTAAGCCCAAGCTCTGGAAAAGATTTGACACCTACGTTATTTGGCCTCGTGGTAGAGATAACTTAGATAGGTTCAAAGACCACTTGAAGAGGCAAGCTGAGAGCATAAAATTTACCATGGAAATAGAGGAAAATAACAACATCTCATTTCTTGACATGCTCCTCTCAAAGAAAAATGATGGCTTATTGTCACACCAAGTTTATCGTAAGAAGAACATACTAACAGGTATCTCCATGTTGAGTCTCATCACCACTCTACCCAAAAACTCAACGTCATTAACACTTTCGTGACTCGTGCAATTAGGGTTTCAAACAGTGATCATGTGGAGGAGGAACTTAATCACCTTAAGAAAGTTTTCAAGCACAAAGGTTATAATGAACATCAATTCAAAAAAGTTGTCTTAAGAGCTAGGAGGAAAACCCGGATCTTGAGTGAACCACAAGATGAAATAAAGAAGATCATCCTTCCTTATATCAAGGGTACAATAGAAAAAAACCATTGGAATTCTAAGGAAAGGTGGTATTAGGGTTAACTTCACTTCTTTGAGCACTCTTAAAGACATGTTGGATTGTGCTAAAGACACCAATGATCCAAAACTTCATAAGGGTGTTTATACAATACCATGCTAGTGTGGAAAAGACTATATTGGTGAGATAGGAAGATCATTACAAATTAGACTCAATGAACATTTCCCAGACATTAAGCATAATTGTATCAAAATATCTTCCCTGATTTGCATAGAAAATTCTAAAATCATTGTGAAGCCAAGCCATTATGGTAAAAGGAAAATACACAAAGCCCTAGAAATCGAATTAAATGCTTCTAATATCAATAGAGATGAAAGATTAAAAATCAAAGAAGGGTGGAAGCTTGTTCTAGATAAAATTTAAAATGAAAAGTAGCAACCTGGAATAATATTTGCATTGGTTGTCTCATTCTTTGGTTTCCAGTGACTATTTATTTATGGATTGAGAGGCCATGAATAATTGAGCTTAACAACCTCATGATGATGATCCCAACCTCTGGATCAAAACATTGATTTAATAAAATATTGAATGTAATTCCTCCACCAACTTTAATACTATATTGTGTAAGATAAATGGTTTAATGTAACATTTGAAATGTTTATTTTCTAATAACTTTAAATAAAACTATGGGAAATAATGATTTTTGGTTGGAAATTTGATAAGAATCATTTTGGATTGATGGAATTGGAGATATTAGATGTTATCATTGCACAATTTGATTGAGGTGGGGTATTAGAGGGTGTTGAATCCATTTTTGTATTAAAAACAACAATCTCATCGATCCAAAATCACAATTTGAGCAAAAACTATTTGGTCATATTTCAATGATTGCAAATTGGAAAATTTCAAAACTATAGAACATTTAGCTTTCTTCTTGAGCTAAGTCCTTAAACCTAATTTTAACTTACCTACATTAAAAAATTATATTTTAAGAAGAATAGTGAGAAGCAAAGTCCTTTCCCTTGATTTCTTTGTTTGTGTTCATTTTAGGCCATGAGCAAAGGGGCACATGTTTTTGGCTTGATGTAGATTTTGTGCATAATATAAAGACATGATTGTCGAAAAAATTGAATCCAATTACGATGCAAGAGTTGGGATGTTTGTCAAGGTAATCATGATAGAAGCAGAGTGACAAGGTTTTCAAGTGTTCTATAAATCAAAAGAAAATGGTTTTACAAATTTAGTGCACGATGGTTTGGAATGAAAATTATGAGCGACATTATTTGCACTCAAAAATGGTCTTTTTTTACAAGGAAAATCTCTCTTAAGGTAATGATAAGGTGAAATTACACAAGCAATTCACTAAAAAATAAAATGGCATTGTATAGAATAATTTGAAATTTAGATGGTGAACGAACATATAAAAGGAAACTTTTAGCTACCCAATATGTCACATTAGGCAATATTTTTTTAGCGAAACTAGTAAGGAATTACATTTAATTATGGGTGTTTACCCGTGATCAAAGGAGATGACACTGGATCCATAGCATAAATTGCTATTTAGAAAATGGTTCATCACCATGTTGGCAAGCACAATTTTGTGTAAGATTCTTGGTTATTAGACATAGCTTAATAAAATCTTAGCCTTGTCTATGCAAGATTGTTGTGCATTCAATTTTATGGTAGATATATGTCTTAATAGAAACCAGGATAGATATTCTCCCTCATACCAGATAGGCCATGTTACTTAAGGATTTTTTGTTGAATAGGAACCAGGATAAACATTCTCCCTCATAACATATAGACCATGTTACTTAAGGCGATATTCATAGAGAGAAGAATTCAAAGAAGTTATTGATTACAATTGTAATTAATTAGATAAATAAAGGTAATGTGATTATATTTATTTCCTTTTTTATATGTGTTTAGAGAAAATTTCCCTATAATATTTAGTCATTGAACTTAACAAAGGTAAATTGGCTCTAGATTTGAATATGGAACTACGGGCTCTGATGTCTTTTCCTATGACAAATATCCTATTGTCCTTGTCTCTATTGGTGATGGATTTGGATCTGATGGATAAATGGGTTATGGTTCATCAATGAATTATGGATTAACTAATTTGGGATCAACCAAGTCATTAGTGTCATCAACCAGATCTATTGTATCTGGGCGAGTTAATGGCTGGGATGTCATAGGGTAAGCCTCCTTTTTCTCTACAAAAAGTTTGGATATTAAGACAAACTTAATGACAACCAAGAAAGTCAAATCTTGGACATCCATATATAACATAAAAATAAACAAATGCAGTGGTATACCTAAATTTCAAAGGAATCTGCATAGTTTCATACCTTCTTATAGTAACAAACAATAATAGTAATAATCTATTTTTAAGGTCACGATCAACCTAGACACCAAATTGGTGTATGATACCCCCTTGTTTGTGGGACAAGGGACCCCCTCTGCGTAGCAATTTTACTGCTAAATTCTATGAAGATATACATTCCCTACCCTACCCCCCGTTGGATTTGAACATGTGACCTTCAAGGAGGAAACACATGTTCTTAACCATTAGGCCCACTCATGTTTTATAATAAATATAATGTGTTTAGCAAAGCAATGCATATATAATTTCCTGTAGTTTAGAAACAAATCTAAGAGGCAAGAAGGATTATGTTATGATTTGATATGATAAGTTTTTGTGCATATGCACATGAAATTAAAGATTGGTGTTTGGTTGCCTAGTTTTTGTGTGTATAGACAAACCTCATAACCATTAGTATTCCTACCCTGATTACCATGAAACCTGAATCTTATTTATTTGTACAAACGCTTGGGATGGTATACATATATGTACATATTCCTCATGGTAAAATAACTTGCCATGATTTCAACCCAGGGCTCACCCTCTTTTCCCTTACCTTATGTTATGATTTTCATTGGTCAATGCATCATTTCTATCTTAAGTGGATGGTTTAGTAGCCACCATGAAATGATAAGATTTGTTAGGAATAGAACATTTTTTTTTCATTTCTTATTAATGTCATAAAATGGATGATTTGAAGATGATAATGTTGTCAATGATTTTGATTTGATGATGATAATGTTGTCAATGATTTTGATTTGATGATATTGGTGATTTTGGTAGTATATATTTGATGGTACATATGAATTTGATGATGTTGATAATGTTGAATTCCATGATATTGTTGATATTGATGAAATTTGATGATGGTCGTGCTATTTGTCTAAACATGGTCATTGATGTGATTTGGTGATTCGATGATTATGATGATGTTGATTATATTGATTTGATGATATTGATGACCTTCTATTAATATTAATCGAACGATATTATTGTCATTGATATTGATCATGTTAATTGATGTTGATTTGGTTGTTGATGAGGATGGTTAATAATTATTTAATTAATGATCATGATAGGGAGAGTGATGAAGTTGATGGACGAAAAAGTAGTAATGGGGTGCGAAGGAACGTGCGCACACAGGAATGCATGCACGTTCCTAGAAGCATGCACTCATTCTTTGTAACACCCTATTTCCCCCAGTCTGTAAAAATAACTATATTGGCCAAGAACTATGGCAAACTCAAAGATGTGAATGTTTGATTTGACGGACCTTTGCATAAAAGGTCAATGAATGTAAATTATGTTATCAATATGTGTTGCATGACTGTTGGGAGAGGGATGTGCTAAAAGAAACCATGATGGCTAATGAGGGGTGGTGGAAGGGACCTGGAATGGTTGCGTTAACTTCCACCGAGCCAGTACCATACTAGTTTATACTTTCTCAAAAACCAAAGCAGCTCTCTGATCCTGGACTGGATTTCCCGTCAAATTGGTAGGTGGGGAGGCTCCTCAAGAGTTAATGAGGGGATGGGGGTGAATCGCCCATCCATAACATCCCTCAGACCAAACCACGGACGGTGAAATTCGTGCCACACACAACCTTGCAGACAAAAATTGGCAAGAGAGGAAATGTGGTAAGGGGGGAGAAGAGCACGCGCGACGGGGATCGCGGAAGAGAACTGGAGAAAACCCTGGAAACGCAGGGATTTCTGAATATTAGGAGAAGGAGAGTAACCTTCGTCCTAGATTATTTTTCTGTGTCAGGAGAAGGAGAGTAACCTTCATCCTTGACTTCCGTTGAGCTGGAAGTAAGAGATTGAACCTCAAAGCATCATGGTCTAGCTCTGGGGTGGCTAGTGGTAAATCCCGTTGGAGTCATTGAGCCTACGGTTGGGTGGAAATGAGCACCCCTCTCAGTAGTTACATCACACCTGGTAGATCTGATAATTGTTTTATACCTTGTATTTCGAACTGAATATCATGAATACATGCTTATGTTTATATGCCCATAATAATTTATGTGTAGAATGATTGTCTGGTGTTTTAGACTGGAAATAATGGATGCATGTGTATACTTACATGCCATAGTCAGTTTCTGTACAAAGGATTAAGTTTGGGGCATGAGTTCGCTCCACTGAGAATTGTTTTGTTTGCTTGACTCTCATAATGTTATGGGAAGGCTCCTCGAGAGTACTCTTCCCAGGGGATTACCCCATAAACCTTGGAACCGTGCCGAACCTTTACCCAGAGACTCGACTAAGATCAGGGACGATTTCCCAAGAACCGTCTGAAGGATTCATGCGATCCGGACCTGGAAACCTTATGCAAGAAAGAGTATCTCTCTAAGGTCTCGGAGTCGTGGGAGTTTGAAGCCCCGAGAGGTTGAATTTCATGATTCAAGCTCAGAACGGATAGCAAGTCCAATTATAGAAAGAGAGAATACCCTATCGTTTGGTAGACGAACAGTTGGAATCCTTTCGGAAATACCCCAGATCTGTCAAGACCGATGGATCTAGAGAAGGAGCGCAGGCGTTAACACCTCGACCCTTTTTAGCCTTCGCAAGTAGCGATGGGATCCAAGGATCTGGCGGAGCTCTATTGACCGTCGATCTTATCCTTTGCACCGGCAGGAGGGTAGCATTTCGCTGACTCGCGACTTGGGGTGGTCAAGGGTAGGATTGCATGAACTCACGATTTGCGAGATAGCAACGTGATCGTGGTCGTTGGATCCAGGCCACGGGAGAACCGTGGAATCAGAACTTTCGTGGTTATCGCCTATTGGGGGTTCGAAACTTGAGAGAGTTTCTTTTCGACTGTAAAAGTCGTGAAGTGTCGAGCGTCGAGGGCTCGTGCAAACACGTGGCCCATCCGTAAGTGAGGACCACGTGGTTGATAGGTGGCGTAACAACAAGCGCCCAGAGGAAGGTGGAAGCGGGTGACCAGTGGTGGACACTTGTTGCCTGGGAAAGAGTCAACCCATTGTTGACTTATCGTGGCTCAGGGTTTCGCAGGATGAAGAAGTTTCACCTTGATTGCTAAGGCCGCAAAACACCCAGAGACAAGGTCACGTGCGACGGGCGGTGGTGACACAACTCGTGAGCAGAGTACAGCAGAGGAGACAAGTGGCATGTGTGCATCACTTTGGCAAAGTCCACGTAACATTGACCTCTCGCATCTCGGGGATTCACAAAGGAGGAGCACGCGGGCTCAACACCTCAACTAGCGAATTTGCGAGTGGTGCTAATGTTTGGCCTAGCCTATGGTTACATGTAGTAGGCGCTAGTGAGGAGGGAGCCACACCCATGTCGTATCTTGGGTATCGATGTTTGGAGAAAGGGGAGTCGAGAGTCTTGACTCCCAACTCGCGAGTTGCGAAATGTGCTTGCTCTAAGGCCAGGTTGTGGTCGTTTGGAGGAGGATAAGGGAAGGGAGGGTCTACGCTAGGCCCCATAGAAGTCTCGGGGATTCTGTCCCTGGAAGAAAAAGGATGAAAAATAGAGGTTTTTGTAGTGGGTGTTTGACAAATTGGTATCAGAGCATGGTTACAACACTTGGCCTGCTTGGGCTCATGAATGAGTTGCGCAGAAACTCCATTTGAAGTACTCATAAAAGGAGTAACCCTCTATCCTAACCTCTTTATCAAAAGTCAGAGTTAAGAATGAAAATTTCTATTTTGTGTATGCATTTGAAAATATATATATATATATATATGAATTATGCACTGGTTATAAATGAATATAAATATTGACTAACAACAAGTGTTTTTCCTGCACACAAGCGAAGGATCAACCACGGGAAAATTGTAGACGCATAGAATGGTGACGCACCATGAAGTGGGGGATGGCTCCCATTATAGAGACGAAGAGTCTGATGAAAGGAGAGCGGTAGAGACCCCTCTAGATCTAGCTGAGACTGTGAGAAGCCTCATGGTCGAACTACAGAGCTGCAAGGCTGACAATGAGAGGTTGATAAAAGAGTAAGAGAAGCAAACAGAAATTAATGCAGTCTTGCTATAGATTTTATCCGACATACAAAGACAATTGCAGCATGGACCTAACACCAGTCACGCGGACCGACGACAGACAAAGAAAAGTCGAAGTCCACCTGAGATATGAAAATGTGGTATTTTAAGTGGCCACATTGGGAAGAGCACCTTGAGAAAGGTCCACCCTAGAGATAAGGGACAAGCGTCGGACGATTCCTATGGAAAAGAAACTGGTGACTCGGAGGGATCTTCTAGTAGCAGAACTAGTTCTTATTCTCGAAGAAAACGGAAGAAGCGAAAGCATTCCAAAAGTCATAATCTTGAAGAATTCAAGAAGGCCAAACCACCCTCTTTCGACGGTGAAATAAAGAAGGGGGAGGAAGCAGAGGCTTGGTTGCTTGGACTAAAGAAGTATTTCAGAGTCCATGACTTATCAGAAAACTTGAAGGCCCGAGTAGCCACCTTCAACTTGAATGGAAAGGCCTCCATTTGGTGGGAAGACCTTAAGAATGTAAAAGGGATTCACGAAGAGGACCTATCTTGGGAACGATTTGAGAAATATGTCAGGAAGAAGTATCTGTCGGAAAAGTATTTCGACGAAAAGACTAAAGAATTCTATGAACTCAAGCTGGGGAAACTCACCATAGAGGAATATGTCAGCAGATTCCTCGAGTTGTTGAGGTGTGTACCCTATATAAAAGAAGAAAAGGAAAAGGTGCAACGATTCATCAATGGACTACCTAAGGACTATCAGAATAGGATTGAGTTTGATGAGCCAAAGACCCTAGAAGACACTATCTGAAAGGCAAGATATTGTTATGAACAGCTAGGGCATCGGACAGAACCTCGCGAAGGCTAGAAGAAGAAGAATAGTTCAGGATTCCAGAAAAAGGGGTTTAAATCCCCAAGATTTAAAAACTATAAAAAGGACTCAAGGATGAGCTTCCCAACCCGAAGTGTACACTAGAATAATTTTCCCTCCCAGAGAGGAAATAAACCTTCTGGATCTACCCCAGGAAAGACTGATAACCCAAAGAGAGAACCCTTGAAATGTTGGGGTAGTGGAGAAGAATATCTACTAAGGGATTGTTCACACCAACATCAGAACAGTCGGAGAATTTACAACGTTCAAGAAACTACCACCGTCAATGATGTGGCCAAGAGTGTGTCGCAAATCTATGTAGCCTTGGATAATAAACAAGATGACCACCAAGCTTCAGTGGTGGAGATGGAAGGTATGATCACCAACCATCTAGTGTCTATTCTAATTGACCCTGTTTCAAATTTGAGTTATATAGCTCCTAAGGCTATTGATAAGTGTAAATTATAGCCACATAAACACGCCAAGACATGGTTGGTACAGTTAGCCACTGGCACCAAAAGAAAGGTAGCGGAGGTCATACCAGCTTGCCAATTCACAATGGGTGAATTCCCCACCCAAGCAACCCTTAACATACTACCCTTAGGATCATATGACCTGTTGATTGGTATGGACTGGCTAGCCACATATAAATCCAGACTGGACTGTTACCATAAAACCTTAGAATTTATAGGTGAAGAAGGAAAAAGGATAAACCTTCGAGGGATCCAAAAACCTGTCTCGGTGAGACGAATATCAGCCCTTCAAATGAGAAAGTATTGCAGAAAGGGATGTCCACTTTATGCGATAGAGGTGTTGGAATCAGTTGAAGATGACAAACCAAGCCTTGAAGACCACCCCACACTAAGAGAATATAGAGATGTATTTTCGGAAGAGGTACCAGGTCTACCTCCGGGAATGGACATTGATTTCTCGATAGAACTTGCACCAGCAGCGGTGCCAGTGTCTAGGATACCCTACAGGATGAGCACACTTGAGCTAGTTAAGCTTAAATTACAACTAAAAGAAATGATGGACAAAGGCTATATCCGGCCCAACGTGTCTCCATGGGGAGCACTAGTTCTGTTTGTAAAGAAGAAAGATGGTACCCTCCAACTGTGCATAGATTATAGACAACTCAATAAGGTAACCATAAAGAACAAGTACCCCTTACCCAGAATCGATGACCTATTCGATCAATTGGGAGGTGCTTCCATCTTCTCAAAGATTGTCTTGAGATCTGGATACCATTAAGTCCGAATCAAGGGTGAAGACATCCACAAAACTGCCTTCAGGACGAGATATGGTCACTATGAGTTTGTGGTAGTACCATTTGGATTAACCAATGCCCCTGCCACTTTCATGTTCTTTATGAACAATGTGCTCAGCAAATTCCTAGACAAATTTGTACTGGTTTTTATTGACGATATATTAATTTACTCCAAGAATAGAGAGGAACATGAGGAACATCTTAGACTTGTACTTCAAGTGCTAAGAGAACATCAGCTCTATGCCAAATTTAGCAAGTGTGACTTTTTCCAGAAGCAAATACATTACTTGGGCCATGTCATATCTGAAGAAGGAGTAGCAGTAGACCCTGACAAGATCAGGTCTATCATGGAATGGCCTACCCCAAAGGACGTTTCAGATATCAGATCCTTTATAGGCTTAGCAGGATACTATAGAAGATTTATAAAAGGATTCTCCAAGATTGGTTGTCCAATCACTGCCCTCCAGAAGAAGGGAGCTAAATTCACGTGGATATAAGAATGTGAAGAAAGATTTCAATCCCTAAAACATCTACTGACCCATGCACCCATTTAGAAGATCGTTGATCTCGAAGCTGACTTCCTCGTGTGCATAGATGCTTGCAAGGAAGGGCTCGAAGGATTCCTTATGCAAGGAGGAAGTGTAGTCTACTATGAATCCCGAAAATTGAATGAGCACGAAGTCAACTATGTGACCCATGATCTAGAACTAGCCGCCATAGTGCATGTCTTAAAAATGTGGAGGCATTACCTCCTGGGAAGGAAATTTGTACTTATGACAGACCACTATGGATTGCGATATCTATTTGACCAACCAAAACTCAATGCTAGACAAGCTAGGTGGATGGCCCTTCTTAGTGAGTTTGATTTCGAAATCAAAAATATCAAGGGAAAGGAAAATAAGGTGGTTGATGCCCTTAGCAGAAGTATGAAAACAATTCACCTGACAGCGGTGAGCACCTGCGAGACGAATATCAAGGAAAGAGTCGGGAATGCACAAGAAACAGACACATTCTTCCAGACCGTGACCTCGTACCTGGAGCAAGAACCCACAGGGATAAAGTATGAAAGCTACCGGAGGATAGATGGAGGTCTTCTAACTTACAAAAACAGATTGTATATTCCATATTGTGATGACTTGAAGAGGTTCATAATGGATTAACTACATAAAAGACCATATATTGGTCATCCAGGATACCAGAATATGATCACAGCCACCAGGAAACAATTCTATTGGCCTAGATTGAAGAAAGACATAGTTGAGTACATAGCCAAATGCATAGAATGCCAACAAGTTAAAGCAGAACACTGACACCCAGCGGGATTATTACAATCTCTACCAATCCCGGAATGGAAATGGGAGACCATCTCCATGGATTTCATTATTGGATTACCAACATCGACTAAACAAAATGACGCCATCATGGTAGTGGTGGATAAACTGAGCAAGTCCGCTCATTTTATCCTCATCAAGTCGACTTGCAAGACAACAGATGTCGCCAACATATTCATGAAGGAGATATTCAGACTACATGGT
>JZKD02S1674609.1:589592-607631 GCA_000966675.3 Picea glauca | reverse complement strand
TTCTTGGAAATCATCAACAAGGTTTTCATGGGAATACAAACTTTCCATAGTAAGAGTATCTGAGGTGAAGAGGTCCTTTATCTCGGATAAGAAGATGTTTCGTTCAATTCCTTTAACCATGCCATAAGCTTCATTGAGCGTCCTTGGGGCCCTTTTACTGAGGGGCAAACCTAGGTGTGCCAAGATCACATGGGTATAGAGATGGACAATATACTCTTCTTCAGGATGATGGCTTACAGGAATCTGATATAGAGTGCCCTCGAACATACTCTGGAAGTTAAATAGAGTTTCATTCTCAGTTTGTTTCATATGCTTGAATCTTTTTAGCAGTACTGAGATGTCTCCCAAACTTATGCCCCATTCCTTGAGAAAAACTTCTTCCAGCTGGTTCATGGAGGTGATGCTAGCATTAGGAAGACTATCATACCACTTTCTAGCATTCCCATGAAGAGTGGTTGGAAAAATTTTCATCACTACATCTTTGACATCATCATCGACAGGATGGAGTCCAAAATAAGAATAAAAATTGCTCATGTGAAAGTCATCTCTTTCCCCATCGCTACCAGTGAATCTAGGGAGCCACCTTTCGGATATCCAGGGCATTTGTCTTGGGTATCCTAGGATTTTTCTCATGTCCAAAGGCTTGTAGTTCCTGAGATCCCATTGTGAAGTCATTGTTGGCTTCGTCATCAATGGAGTCGCCAGATAATTTGCTTGAAACTATCAAAGAAAAAGGGGAATAACACCCTAGAGGAGTCACCAGGTAAGCTTGTAAGAAAAGGTTTTTGAGGCAAGGCTTACCAAAAGATTTGTCGTTGAGGAAGATTGACTCAGTGTTCCCCAACAACGGCGCCAAAATGTTATCGCACAGTTTGTAGCTAGGAGTAAAGGCTATAAAGTAGAAGGCCAAACTGGCGTAATAAGGACCTACCCCACCCAATGTCACCACAATGGGGAGGTCCTTTCTATTTAGGGAGGCTAGGCCCAAGGGAGACGTCTCTGGCAATCTGCGGTTTGAATGGGAAAGACTCAAAGGATTAAGTCTAATTTCCCCTTTCACAGATTACCGCCCAAAGAGATAGTCCAACAAAGTATAACCAAGGAGAAGGCACCTGCTTTCGAGACAATACAACAATAAAACTAGTACGTGCAATAATGGTTAATACTTCATCAATCAATGACTGTCTAAGTTCAATATATGAGAAAATGCAACAGTAAATATTGACGAAGTCAATGTTTTCAATAATAACAGTGGCAATATAATGTTACTTGTCAATAAATACTGGAACAATATAGCATTCAATGAATATAATCACTCCTTGAATCAAATCAATGCATTAAACATCATTCAGTTGCTCACACATAAAAATTGTTGCATCAAGATGAAATATCCTAGGGGTGACGTCATCTTTTAGGGTTAGTTGTTAGTTAGGGTTTCGAATTTATAAGGTTTTGAAAGTTTGTTTAGTCACTATCACTTCAACGCTGGAGACTAAGGATCAATGCCTAAGGGTTAATGGAGTCAATAAATGATGGACGCAAGAGTTGAAGGGTAAAAGTTTTATGAGGACTAGAGGGTAGGTTTTCAAGGTGTTGCTAAAGCAAGGCCTTGAAAGTAGAAACCCTAAGAGAGAGAGGTTCACTTGGTGTTGCAAAGGCAAGGCCTTGTGCTCTCTCCTCTTTCCTGGCAAACAGCTAGCACAATAAGGAAAATTTAACCAAGACAAGAGGTTTTGATGAGGGAGACGTTGGTAAAACAAGGTCTGTCAACAAACCCTAGAATGGTACGGCCCTAGTGTAGTAAGCCTAGGCTAGGGACGTCTCACTCTTCCTGGCTTCAAAAAGGTACGATTGGCATAAGGAATGAAGAAAACAACTGTAGCTAAGGCTAGGCTCTATTTTCTTATCCAATGGTTTAAGGTCTCTTTGTTAGGGGACATGACACAACAACCTACTTGTGTGGTTGTCCCCTAGGGTTTTTATTCAACAATATATAAGTAATATGCAAGAGATTTAAACTACAACCATTCAAAGAGAAGTTTTGCAGAAAAAACACTTACATTTCATGAAGAAATATCCAAGCAAACCCTAGTTGTAACACCTTCCTTCCAAAGAAACACCATAAATGCCTAGAAAACTCTTCCTTCAAAAGTTGCGCGTCACTAATCCAGCCAAAAACCCCAATAGGGCGCTAAAAATCAGATCTCACTTGATGAGTGAGTTGTGTTATTGTTAAAAATGAGGGAAAACCTCCTCAATTTATATCATCCAATGACCCTTAATTAAAAATTAGGTCATTAAAACAATCGACAAGGCTGACTACTAAAAATCATACCGTTTTTACATTTAACTGCTAAATAAAAGCCTAAATGAGCAGTAAGCAGGATGTCTAGCCCCTCTGAGGGAGACGTTGGCCCTTTTTAGGGAAAAACTCAGCACTAGAAGGCAAACGTTGGCCCTCTCTGGGCCTCCAAACTCTGCCACACGTGCCAAACTACCTTGTAAAGCTGCCACACGCTGGAGGTGACGTCAAGGATCTCTGGAGGACGTCCTGGTCAACAGAGGGATGTGTTCCACCTGCAGTTAGTCAACCCCCCTGGGGTTGGGCTCAGCCAAGACGTCCTGGATGAAAACATCCTTCTTCTTCTCTTGCGCAAATGCTCGATCAGTCATTGTCCTGTCTTTTCCCTTGATGAGGTCCCAACAACCATCTGATGGGCTCTTCAGCCCCATGGAGGTCCGAACTGATCATCTCCCCATGTGTACCGGTCCACCTGGTAACTGTCCGTCGGGTATGGTCCTGCACATCAAAAACTTCGCCCTACATGGGCTCATTAGTCCTCGGGATCATAGCAATGCCAATCATATTTCATCATTAATTTTATCAAATGCACGCATAAGACTCCTAAAATTTCATCTAACAACTCAAAGACATTACACTGACCTACTATACAAAGCTGAAGAAAAAGACAGGACAACCTATTGGGACAGCATCCATAAGAAAAGGAAATTTTCCAAAGGATATCTTCCAAGCCATGTAATACGTGGTGGTGTGGTCTAAGGATGCCCAGACATAGTGAAAACCAGGGGTGGATATTATCCGTGAGTGCCTTTGTAGGAGGCGATTTGTACCTGTCATGGATGCAATTATTTCCAAGCCCTCTATTGCCTTTATTCTTTCTTTTTATTTCAAGGTCTTACTAGAGGACACTGCCTTGGCGTGGTGACCAAAGCTGACAGTGTTACCCATGAGTATTTTCACAAAAATGATAAGGCTGGCTCATGATGAGACCCCCTTTCCCTTGGCCATGCAACCAAGGGTCACTGGCCTGGCGTGGTGACCAGATAATGGCAATGTCATACTGTTAGATACCTATGAACATAATGGGCCGGCTCATGATGAGACCCCCCATCCTCTTGGCTAGGTCTTGTTTTATTATGTTTCTTCGGGTCCCTCTTGTTTCTTATCGAGAGGCTTTTTATTGCCTTCTCGGGGATCCCTGGGCGAGGCATCTCTAGGTTTTATTTCCCATGGCTTTTATCTTTTACCAGCTGCTTTTACTTCCTGGGCCTTTAGCCCCTTCTTCCCACAAGAGAAAGTGTAACCCCACAAATAGGTCATCCTAATGCCCAGACTAGGGGAGTGGGATAGATGGATAGGAGACAAGATGTAAAATGATAATATGGTGGGAGCGGTCGATGGCTCTTCTAAATCCCCCCTGGTGGCTGACCAAAACCTATGGATACAAGCTTGCTAGGGCACCTCGTTAATCCCCCCAACCATGGTCAAGTGGGTTTGTGTAAGATCTAAGCAGTTGTCAGAAATGTAAGGAACCTGATGCATATATCCGAAAATTATAATGATAAAAAATGACACATACCATGATACCTGGACCAATTACCTCATGGAGCAAGAGTCTTCTCCGATGCAAGTCCAAGCCGAAGGCGATGGATGTTGCTGCTACTGACATGATAGATCTGATGAAGAAAAAGAAGGATGGGCCCTCCAGGGCCACGCTCAGGCCAATCCTGCTCTCGGTACTCCATG
This sequence comes from Picea glauca, assembly GCA_000966675.3. Lineage (NCBI taxonomy): Eukaryota > Viridiplantae > Streptophyta > Pinopsida > Pinales > Pinaceae > Picea > Picea glauca. Next base: position 603,583 of record JZKD02S1674609.1, on the reverse strand, counting down.
TCTAGGACCTGTGGGCCTCGAGACATGATCTCCTAGTTATCCCTAGAAATCAGGGATAACATCTGGCATCAACTCGGGGACATGTGCTCACCGTAGAGCGCATGAGAACCGCAACATCTCTGTCATAAACCTGTAGACCTTCTCACACTCGAATAGGGCATCCGTAACAAAGGTGGAATGGTATTGCCACCCTGCAAATATAATATATATGTATATGAAATAAAGAAATCAACATGCATGTGAGGAAAACAAACTAGTATGAAATGCAAATAGTACAATACACGGAAAAATGCCTACATACCTATACTCACTTGTTGGTTGGATGCTCAATGTAGTCAAATGACCTGTGTAACCAATCCAACAATGTACCCCAATACCTGCCTTTGTGCTTCATCATAAACCAAAACAGTAATAAATCAAGCACAAAAATGACATGGGTTAGAACATATATCATATCGTCAGAGATCTCAAGTTCTAACTCATGGGGGCGGGTGGGAGAGATAAAATCCTGCCAAGTCAATCTCTGAGGAAAGTACTCAATCCACTTCAAGAAAGGGTCATGAGGAAAGTAAGGTTTAGAAAACTGACTCAAAGGGCCTACAAACTGGCTACCTAGGGCATCCTCATGCTTTGAAGTCAAGGAAGGGATCGACAAAGACCTAGTAGACAACTGGCAAACTACCAAGGGAAAGTTGAAAAACTGGGACAACTTACTCAAACTTGTAGCATTCAACCAAACCCTGGAGTTTAGGGCTTGCCCAAGAGGAAACTCAACATAAAAAAGGTACTTCTCAACTATACCTTTAATGGAAAAGCATGGTAAAGCAATAACAGGTGGCTAGAGAGAAAAGTCATGAGAAACCTTCTTTAGGCAAACAATGCCCTTACTTGTATCAAAATTTGAGCACAATGGTGGTTGGCAATTATCTTCATGAAAAGAGTCCAAGTGCTCAGAAGGATACTCATCAAAAATCTCAAGGTAAGACTGAAATTTATCAGGAGAATAAGGTACTAGGTCATCCTTGGTTTTTTGAAAAGTACGGGTAAAAATCTTATCTCCTTGTCGCCATTGGTTGGAAGTAATCTGTTGTGACAATTGCAAGGGCAACAAATGGAAATGAGTCTCAGTGTCATAGATGGGATCTAGGTCATAACCAACTATATCCCACCTACGTCTCCCCACATGTATGAACTCATCAATGTTATCAACAATGTCAATATCTGTGTCATAACATGCAGGGTTTGAAACATTTGAAAATTCATTCTCCTCCTCCTCATTTTCTTCATCACAAGGTAAAGCTTTATCAAAAACTAAGGGAGGAGGGTAACTTACTGATTCTCTTTGTGCAGGGACTTTGAGGACCTCGATGTTTTCATCATGTGTCATTGTTTCATCCTCATGGATTGCTTCTTTGTCTTTGATCGTACAGCAAGGGCAATCAGCTTCATTCAAAGCTTCTTTTCCTCCTTCATTTTCTGAATCAAGGAACAAGGTGTCATTGGCATCTTGAAATGGAACACAACTAACCTCATCTTCTTTTTGTTGTGAAGGAGAAAAGGGCTCTTGGATTGCTTCATCAGAGGGAGGGGCACACATTGATACTTCATCATTTTTCTTAGTTTCCATCTCCTCAGCCATGTCTTCAATCATCCCATGTTGAATGATGGTCTGTTTCCCTTCTTCTTGGAAATCATCAACAAGGTTTTCATGGGAATACAAACTTTCCATAGTAAGAGTATCCGAGGTGAAGGGGTCCTTTATCCCGGATAAGAAGATGTTTCATTCAATTCTTTTAGCCATGCCATAAGCTTCATTGAGCGTCCTTGGGGTTCTTTTACTGAGGGGAAAACCTAGGTGTGCCAAGATCGCATGGGTATAGAGATGGATAATATACTCTTCTTCGGGACGATGGCTTGCAGGAATCTGATATAGAGTGCCCTCAAACCTACTCTGGAAGTTAAATAGAGTTTCATTATCAGTTTGTTTCATATGCTTGAATCTTTTTAGCAGTACTGAGATGTCCCCCAAACTTATGCCCCATTCCTTGAGAAAAACTTCTTCCAGCTGGTTCATGGAGGTGATGCTAGCATCGTGAAGACTAGCATACCACTTGCTAGTATTCCCGTTAAGAGTGGTGGGAACAATTTTCATCACTACATCTTCGGCATCATCATCGACAGGATGGAGTCCAAAATAAGAATAAAAATTTCTCATGTGAAAGTCAACTCTTTTCCCATCGCTACCAGTGAATCTAGGGAGCCACCTTTCGGATATCTGGGGCATTTGTCTTGGGTATCCTGGGATTTTTCTCATGTCCAAAGGCTCGTAGTTCCCAGGATCCCATTGTGAAGTCATTGTTGGCTTCGTCATCAGTGGAGTCGCTAGATAATTTGCTTGAAACTATCAAAGAAAAAGGGGAATAACACCCTAGTGGAGTCGCCGGGTAAGCTTGTAAGAAAAGGTTTTTGAGGCAAGGCTTACCAAAAGATTTGTCATTGAGGAAGATTGACTCAGTGTTCCTAGGAAACAACGCCAAAATGTTATCGCACAGTTTGTAGCTAGGAGCAAAGGCTATAAAGTAGAAGGCCAAACTGGCGTAACAGGGACCTACCCCACCCAATGTCACCACAATGGGGAGGTCCTTTCTATTTAGGGAGGCTAGGCCCAAGGGCGATGTCCCTGGCAATCTGGGGTTTGAAAGGGAAAGGATCAAAGGATTAAGGCTAATTTCCCCTTTCACAGATTACCACCCAAAGAGATAGTCCAACAAAGTATAACAAAGGAGAAGGCACCTTCTTTCGAGACAAGACAACAATAAAACTAGTACGTGCAATAATGGTTAATACTTCATAAATCAATGACTATCTAAGTTCAATATATGAGCAAATACAGCAGTAAATATTGACGAAGTCAATGTTTGCAATAATAACAATGGCAATATAATGTTACTTGTCAATAAATACTGGAACAATATAGCATCCGATGAATATAATCACTCCTTGAATCAAATCAATGCATTAAACATCATTCAATTACTCACACATAAAAATTGTTGCGTCAAGATGAAATATCCTAGGGGTGACGTCAGCTTTTAGGATTAGTTGTTAGTTAGGGTTTCGAATTTATAAGGTTTTGAAAGTTTGTTTAGTCACTATCACTTCAATTTTGGAGACTAAGGATCAGTGCCTAAGGGTTAATGGAGTCAATAAATGATGGATGCAAGAGTTGAAGGGTAAAAGTTTTCTAAGGACTAGAGGGTAGGTGTTCAAGGTGCTGCTAAAGCAGAACCTTGAAAGTAGAAACCCTAAGAGAGAGGTTCTCTTGGTGTTGCAAAGGCAAGGCCTTGTGCTCTCTCCTCTTTCCCAGCAAACGGCTAGCACAATAAGGAAAATTTAACGAAGACAAGAGGTTTTGATGAGGGAGACGTTGCTAAAACAAGGTCTGTCAACAAACCCTAGAATGGTACGACCCTAGTGTAGTAAGCCTAGGCTAGGGACGTCTCACTCTTATTGGCTTCAAAAAGGTACGACTAGCATAAGGAATGAAGAAAACAACTGTAGCTAAGGCTAGGCACCATTTTCTTATTCAATGGTTTAAGGTCTCTTTGTTAGGGAACATGAGACAACAAACTACTTGTGTGGTTGTCCCCTAGGGTTTTTATTCAACAATATATAAGTAATATGCAAGATATTTAAACTACAACCATTCAAAGAGAAGTTTTGCAGAAAAAACACTTACAATTCATGAAGAAATATCCAAGCAAACCCTAGTTGTAACACCTTCCTTCCAAAGAAACACCATAAATGCCAAGAAAACTCTTCCTTCAAAAGTTGTGCGTCACTAATCCAGCCAAAAACCCCAATAGGGCTCTAAAAATCAGATCTCACTTGATGAGTGAGTTGTGTTATTGTTAAAAATGAGGGAAAACCTCCTCAATTTATATCATCCAATGACCCTTAATTAAAAATTAGGTCATTAAAACAGCCGACAAGGCTGACTACTAAAAATCATACTGTTTTTACATTTAACTGCTAAATAAAAGCCTAAATAAGCAGTAAGCAGGACATCTAGCCCCTCTGAGGGAGACGTTGGCCCTTTTTAGGGAAAAACTCAGCACTAGAAGGAAAACGTTGGCCCTCTCTGGGCCTCCAAACTCTGCCACACGTGCCAAACTTCCCTGTAAAGCTGCCACACGCTGTAGGTGACGTCAAGGATCTCTGGAGGACGTCCTGGTCAACAAAGGGATGTGTTCCACCTGCAGTTGGTCAACCGCCCTAGGGCTGGGCTCAGCCAAGGCGTCCTGGATGAAAACGTCCTTCTTCTTCTCTCATGCAAATTTTCGATCAGTCACTGTCCTGTCTCTGCCCCTGATGAGGTCCCAACAACCATCTAATGGGCTCTTCAGCCCCATGGAGGTCTGAAATGATCATCTCCCCATGTGTACCGGTCCACCTGGTACCTGTCCGTCGTGTATGGTCCTGCACATCAAAAACTTCGCCCTCCATGGGCTCATTAGTCCTTAGGATCATAGCAATGTCAATCATATTTCATCATTAATTTTATCAAATGCACGCATAAGACTCCTAACATATCATCTAACAACTCAAAGACATTACACTGACCTACTATACAAAGATGAAGAAAAAGACAAGATAACCTATTGGGCCAACATCCATAACAAAAGGAAAGTTCCCAAAGGATATCATCCAAGCCATGTAATACGTGGTGGTGTAGTCTAAGGATGCCCAGACATAGTGAAAACCATGGGTGGATATATCCGTGGGTGCCTTTGTAGGAGGCGAGTTGTACCTATCATGGATGCAATTATTTCCAAGCCCTCTATTTCCTTTATTCTTTCTTTTTATTTCAAGGTCTAACAACTAGAGGACACTGCCTTGGCGTGGTGACCAGAGCTGACAGTGTTACCCACGAGTATTTTTGCAAAAATGATAAGGATGGCTCGTGATGAGACCCCCTTTCCCTTGGCCATGCAACCAAGGGTCATTGCCCTGGTGTGGTGGCCAGATAATGACAATGTCATACTGCTAGATACCTATGAACATAATGGGCCGACTCACGATGAGACCCCCCATCCTCTTGGCTAGGTTTTGTTTTATTATTTTTCTTCGAGTCCCTCTTGTTTCTTATCGAGAGGCTTTTTATTGCCTTCTCGGGGATCCCTGGGCGAGGCATCTTTAGGTTTTATTTCCCATGGCTTTTATCTTTTACCAGCTGCTTTTACCTCCTGGGCCTTTAGCCCCTTCTTCCCACAGGATAAAGTGTAACCCCACAAATAGGTCATCCAAATGCCCGGACTAGGGGAGTGGGATAGATGGATAGGAGACAAGATGTAAAATGATAATATGGTGGGAGTGGTCGATGGCTCTTCTAAATCCCCCCTGGTGGCTGACCAAAACCTATGGATGCAAGCTTGGTAGGGCACCCCGTTAATCCCCCCAACCATGGTCAAGTGGGTTAGTTTAATATCCAAGCAGTATTCAGCAATGTAAGGAACCTGATGCATATATCCAAAAATTATAATGATAAAAAATGACACATACCATGATACCTGGACCAATTACCTCATGGAGAAAGAGTCTTCTCCTATGCAAGTCCAAGCCGAAGGTGATGGATGTTGTTGTTGCTGACAGGACAGGTCTGATGAAGAAAAAGAAGGATGGGCCCTCCAGGGCCATGCTCAGGTCAATCGTGCTCTCGGTACTCCATGTCTAGCACTTGTGGGCCTCGAGTCATGATATTATAGTTATCCCTAGAAATTAGGGATAACATCTGGCTCCAACTCGGGGACATGTGCTCACCATAGAGCGCATGAGAACCTCAACATCTCTGGCATAAACCTGTAGACCTGCTTACACTCGAATAGGGCATCAGTAACAAAGGTGGGGTGGTATTGCCACCCCGCAAATATAATATATATGTATATGAAATAAAGCAATCAACATGCATGTGAGGAAAACAAACTAGTATGAAATGCAAATGGTACAATACACGGAAAAATGCCTACCTACCTATACTCACCTGTTGGTTGGATGCTCAATGTAGTCAAACGACCAGTGTAACCAATCCAACAATGTACCCCAATACCTGCGTTTGTGCTTCATCATAAACCAAAACAGTGATAAATCAAGCACAAAAATGACATGGGTTAGAACATACATCATATTGTCAGAGATCTCAAGTTCTAACTCATGGGGGAGGGTGGGAGAGATAAAATCCTGCCAAGTCAATCTGTGAGGAAAGTACTCAATCCACTTCAAGAAAGGGTCATGAGGAAAGCAAGGTTTAGAAAACTGACTCAAAGGGCCTGCAAACTGGCTACTTAGGGCATCGTCATGCTTTGAAGTCAAGGAAGGGATCGAGAAAGACCTAGCAGACGACTGACAAACTACCAAGGGAAAGTTGAAAAACTGGGACAACTTACTCAAACTTGTAGTATTCAACCAAATCCTGGAGTTTAGGTCTTGCCCAAGAGGAAACTCAACATAAAAAAGGTACTTCCCAACTACACCTTTAATGGAAAAGCATGGTAAAGCAATAACAGGTTGTTGGAGAGAAAAGTCATGAGAAACCTTCTTTAGCCAAACGATTCCCTTACTTGTATCAAAATTTGAGCACAGTGGTGGTTGGCAATCATCTTCATGAAAAGAATCCAAGTGCTCAGGAGGATATGCATCAAAAATCTCAAGGTAAGGCTGAAAGTCATCAGGAGAATAAGGTACCAGGTCATCCTTGGTTTTTTGAAAAGTACGGGTAAAAATCTCATCTCCTTGTCGCCATTGGTTGGAAGTAATCTGTTGTGACAATTGCAAGGGAAACAACTGGAAATGACTCTCAGTGGTATAGATGGGATCCAGGTCATAATCAACTATATCCCACCTATGTCTCCCCACATATATGAACTCGTCAATGTTATCAACAATGTCAATATCTGTGTCATAACATGCAGGGTTTGAAACATTTGAAAATTCATATTCTCCTCCTCCTCATTTTCTTCATCACAAGGTAAAGCTTTATCAAAAACTAAGGGAGGAGGGTAACTTACTGATTCTCTTTGTGCAGGGACTTCGAGGACCTCGATGTTTTTAGCATGTGTCATTGTTTCATCCTCATGGATTGCTTCTTTGTCTTTGATCATACAGTAAAGACCATCAACTTCATTCAAATATTCTTTTCCTCCCTCATTTTCTGAATCAAGGAACAAGGTGTCATTGGCATCTTGAAATGGAACGCAACTAACCTCATCTTCTTTTTTTTGTGCAGGAGAAAAGGGCTCTTGGATTGCTTCATTAGAGGGAGGGGCACACATTGATACTTCATCATTTTTCTTAGTTTCCATCTCCTCATCTATGTCTTCAATCATCCCATGTTGAATGATGGTCTGTTTCCCTTCTTCTTGGAAATCATCAACAAGGTTTTCATGGGAATACAAACTTTCCATAGTAAGAGTATCTGAGGTGAAGAGGTCCTTTATCTCGGATAAGAAGATGTTTCGTTCAATTCCTTTATCCATGCCATAAGCTTCATTGAGCGTCCTTGGGGCCCTTATACAGAGGGGAAAACCTAGGTGTGCCAAGATCGCATGGGTATAGAGATGGACAATATACTCTTCTTCGGGATGATGGCTTGCAGGAATCTGATATAGAGTGCCCTCAAACCTACTCTGGAATTTAAATAGAGTTTCATTCTCAGTTTGTTTCATATGATTGAATATTTTTAGCAGTACCGAGATCTCTTCCAAACTTATGCCCCATTCCTTGAGAAAAACTTCTTCCAGCTGGTTCATGGAGGTGATGCTAGCATCGGTAAGACTATCATACCACTTTCTAGCATTCTCGTGAAGAGTGGTGGGAAAAATTTTCATCACTACATCTTCGGCATCATCATCGACAGGATGGATTCCAAAATAAAAATAAAAATTGCTCATGTGAAAGTCATCTCTTTCCCCATCGCTACCAGTGAATCTAGGGAGCCATATTTTGGATATCCGAGGCATTTGTTTTGGGTATCCTGGGATTTTTCTCATGTCCAAAGGCTTGTAGTTCATGGGATCCCATTGTGAAGTCATTGTTGGCTTCGTCATCAGTGGAGTCGCCAGATAATTTGCTTGAAACTATCAAAGAAAAAGGGGAATAACACCCTAGTGGATTCGCCAGGTAAGCTTGTAAGAAAAAGTTTTTGAGGCAAGGCTTACCAAAAGATTTGTCGTTGAGGAAGATTGACTCAGTGTTCACTGACAACGGTGACAAAATGTTATCGCACAGTTTGTAGCTAGGAGCAAAGACTATAAAGTAGAAGGCCAAACTGGCGTAACAAGGACCTACTCCACCCAATGTCACCACAATGGGGAGGTCCTTTCTATTTAGGGAGGCTAGGCCCAAGGGAGACGTCCCTGGCAATCTGGGGTTTGAAATGGAAAGGCTCAAAGGATTAAGGCTAATTTCCCCTTTCACAGATTACCGCCCAAAGAGATAGTCCAACAAAGTATAACCAAGGAAAAGGCACTTGCTTTCGAGACAAGACAACAATAAAACTAGTACGTGCAATAATGGTTAATACTTCATAAATCAATGACTATCTAAGTTCAATATGTGAGCAAATACAACAATAAATATTGACGAAGTCAATGTTTTCAATAATAACAATGGCAATATAATGTTACTTGTCAATAAATACTGGAACAATATAGCATCTGATGAATATAATCACTCCTTGAATCAAATCAATGCATTAAACATCATTCAGTTGTGCACACATAAAAATTGTTGTGTCAAGATGTAAAATGATAATATGGTGGGAGCGGTCGATGGCTCTTCTAAATCCCCCCTGGTGGCTGACCAAAACCTATGGATACAAGCTTGCTAGGGCACCTCGTTAATCCCCCCAACCATGGTCAAGTGGGTTAGTGTAAGATCCAAGCAGTTGCAAGAAATGTAAGGAACCTGATGCATATATCTGAAAATTATAATGATAAAAAATTACACATACCATGATACCTGGACCAATTACCTCATGGAGCAAGAGTCTTCTCCGATGCAAGTCCAAGCTGAAGGTGATGGATGTTGTTGTTGCTGACAGGACAGGTCTGATGAAGAAAAAGAAGGATGGGCCCTCCAGGGCCATGCTCAGGTCAATCCTGCTCTCGGTACTCCATGTCTAGGACCTGTGGGCCTCAAGACATGATCTCCTAGTTATCCCTAGAAATCGGGGATAAGGGACTATTATGAAAAAGGGCGCACTCTAAACATTCTATGAATTTGACCTTTTTTGTATGCTCAAAATAATGGTAAGGGAAACCATCATATTTAGTTTAAAATCCATTTTGGATTGATGGAATTGCACATATCCTTCATTCACATTGCGAAATCACGTTGCAATAGGGTATTCCAGGGTGTTGAATCCATTTTTGCATTAAAAATAATTATTTTAACAATCGAAAATTGCATTTTCAACAATGATTGGCCAAATTTGAGTGATGACAAACCAGAAAAGGTCAAAATCGTAGAACATTTAGCCTTCTTATGTAAAAAATAGAGTAGGCTTAAACTTTGGTAGGTGTAGAATCCTTCTATGTGCGGTGTTTGAGGTGAGTTGGGTACCCTCTATTATCAAAGGTTATCTTAACATATTTTCCATATCTCACGGACTAATATCTAGGTTCAACAAAGTAGAGAAATTAGTGCATTTTTTGGGGAACTTATTGAAAAACGATCCCCCAAGGAATCCCCCCTAGTTATTTCTATCAACCATAGGGGCTTGGTAACAACACATAAATGATGTTACCTAAGAAGAAACATAAATGATGTTACCTAAGAATAACTATAAATTTTCATGAAGCTAACCTACAATTTGTACAAGAAATTATGATTGCAATGATAGATTGTAAGTCAACCCTGAAAAAAGACTATGCCATTGGCCACTCTAGTGGACTAGTGGTTAGATGGAAGGCCTCCTTCCTTCATGTTAACTACATAAAAAATACAAATTTCATGCTAATTTTATTATTTTCTAAGCAATACAATGCCAAAATTGACCCATTCAACATATATGGTCCCCTCATCAATAAAAAATTCTTCTACGAAGAGATGCATGAGAGGGGGATAACGGAATCCCTGTCACTCATTATTAGAGGATATCTGAACCTTATCATAAACATTTAAGAGAAGTTGGTACCGATATCAAGGGAGCTCACTGGAGTAGTCAATTTTAAACCAAACTCCCTCTCCCCAACTTGGATGATTAAAATATTTAATGCATTATATATCAGAAAGAAATTTAAAATTTTCATTATCAAGGAATCCTTCACACTCTATCAGATATAGATCTCTGGTGACCCTAAACAATGGATTGGACCATTCCATTATCATCTTATATATTAAGAAGGAAAACAATAAATCCCCTTCCCATTTTATATTCAATCTAAACCGGATGCACTTCCTAGATTAATTGAAATTGGTCAAGGAGAACCATGATCCTTCAAATGGAGAGGAAGAGCGGACTGCAATGTACTTGTTTAAAAAAAACTCCTAAAGATAAATATATTCACCAAATAATGGAGTCTAAATAAGTTTGGGAATAGCACATCTTCCTATATAAAGGAGGTTGAAAGTACAACTCTTCATGATTAGGCAATGAATTGTGACCCCCACCAAGAATTCACAATGGAGCTCCAAAATATGGAGGAATCATATTTGAAACCTGACGACGCACTCCAAAGGTACCCCTAGCCTCTCCAACTCTATTTGAATAATATTTGAGCATCATCCCCTTATAGCATTAGTACATGGAATAATTTAATCTCATAGAATATAAGGGGAACCCACTCATGTCCTATAACGTAGATTGGAAATGGATGTCTCTCAAACAATAGTGAACAAACCAACAAGTCAAAAATATTACATTTCCAAGGCTATCTCACAATCTAATGTCAAGGTTCAACAAAGTAGATAACTCGATATATTTCATGGGGCACTTAGAGAAAAATAATCCCCCAAGGCATCCCCCCTACAGATATTCATTTCTATCAACCAAGTTAAGAAATAGAACACAAGACGAGAACTTGGTGGAAAATGATTTAATCCATATTCGACACATGTATTAATCCAATGTTATCTCACTAACAACTCATTAGTGGGTAAGGATGATAGCTCATAAAAAGGTGATTTCAGACTTTGTGATTGTCTAGGGACTCACAATCTAACATCAACCCCCCCTCAATCACAAGTATAATTAATTATACCATTAAGGAAACAAGAACTAGTGTGTAAATGAGTATCATATTCAGTATTCAATCTAAAACGTTTGAACTGAGCTTTGATGAAGATATGCCTAAAAAACTACCGAAATGGATGTTGAATAGTGAATCTGAAATGAACTTTGAAAGAGAGAAGAAATTTTGGAAGTGATCCACTACCACGTTTTAACATTCCCCTACTAATTGGTGAACAAATAGGATTAGCTACATTCTACTATTAATGAACAAATAGGATCTTCGAAGCGCTCTTTGAATTTAGGCACAATTAGGTTTTGAACAACTTCCCAATGAATAGAGCAATGACATGATTATAGATTTTGTGCTAGAACTTCCCAAATACGTTGATTTGAAGAGATTGATTGAAGTTGATTGAATTGTAGTGGCATTTTTTAGGAGACCAATTGTCATGCTAGAATTSCCATATTCTGATTGAATTTTAATTGATGGGGCTTCAAAACTTGAATCCTRACTATCATCATTGATATTTACCCCTATCAAGTGCAAGGTGAGACATATGTGGAAGGGATCCAATCTTGAGCTTTGGATTTTTCTTCAATAGCTCTTTCATAATTGTAGTTGGTACCATGAATTTGGTGGTTTTGGTTGACCAGTAACCATTTTCAAAATATGCATTGCCCCTGAAAGTGTCAGAGAGGTCCATTTTATCTTTATGAATGTACTCCTCCCCTTAATTGCAAGAGACTGCCTTTCTCTTTGGACCATATTTCAATTCAAAGGTCATGTATAATTGGGGCCTGTTTCCGTCCTTATACACACTTGCAAACGTGAGCTTGAGTTCGGCTCACTTAGTGTGTCCTTGGAGGCACAATGCCTAGGTTCACAGCCCATGCTGTCACTTTGACCGGAACCTCTTCCGTCTAGGCTTACTCCTAGGGAAGCCAAAGGGGGTAGACCTTAGTTACTAGATGAATTAAGTTAGATTCTAGGAGTTAATTTTAATTTGTTAAGGTTAGAGGGGATTCTAATTCTAAGATGCTAAGGCAACCATGCAATATGCAAGGGTTAGCATGACAAGCAAGTCCTTTCCCTAAGGTCAACTAAGACTAGTGCCTATAAATTGGGCAAGGGGTCAACTATTTTAAGGGGTGGTTCATTACAAAAGAATTACAAGTTACAAATTTACAAAAGAATAAATTAATCCAAAATACAATTACTTACATGAAAGAATTACTCACTTAAAGAATAACACGTACATTCATTTACAAGCTATACAAAATAATGAGATATTACAATCTAACCAAGTATGTTTAATGTGTGCAGGAAATAGAAGACTTGAGCATTCACCACATCATCATCTACATTAGATCATCAACATATTACTTCATTAACAAGATTATCAAGATTAAGCACAATCACTATGAAGACAATCTACACTCTTTACTATCAAACCCCCCAAATATTATTAGATGTGGTCAAGGGATTAAATAGTTAGGCTTTTCTTAAGGATTTTAAGTTTATTTGGCTTTCACCAAAGCCTCCTCCTCTTGTTGCCAAATAACCGCTGGGTGCTCAAGATAGTAAGGCAACGAGGCCCACCCTAGCTTCCACGGTCAGCCCTGACAGTAAGAGTACTTCCCGGAGAGGACACCCTCCTGGAGAGCCACGAGACAGTCCCCTACCACTACCCTCCGTTGTTTTCCTCAAACCCATTTTAGATGGTGGAGATGGTGGTCTAAGGTACCCTAAAATAGTATATTAAGTAGATATGATAGTTAGGTAGACTTTTAGGTGATTACAAGAGTGTTTTGAGAGTTTTAAGTTACTTAAAAAGTGCCGAATAATGAGATGGCCGAAACTGAAAACGCTCAAAAATGTGTTGTTTAAAGCTTAAACCATAAAGTGAATCAACACATAAGAAAGAAAGAGATATAATGATTAAAGAGATAGATACATTTAGATCACATGCACATCATATCATTTGATTATATACCATGAAACAATGGAAAAAACAACTTGCCTTATGAGATGAAAAGAAAGAAGATTTAATGTGTTTGCTAAGTTACACCATTTAAGAAAACTTTTAAGCCCAAGACGTGGCTATTAAGAGGTGTTAAATCATAAACACAACAGTCACTTATTAATTAAGCATCACAAGAGATATTAAACATATGATTAAGATATGTGCTTAAAAGAAAGATTAAGAGCTTAAATGAGAAATAGGTAACGAACTAAGCAAGAACAAGATAGAAATTATGTGTGTTGCCCAATAAGCTTAAGATGTGAGATCTAATCTAAAGCATAAAAATTAAGAGCATTAAACAAATTAGATCAATCACATAGCATGAGAAAAATAAAGGTTAACACTTACCCTTACCTCTTTGGGGGTTTCTCACCCAACTAGGTACTTAGTTATCTTATCTTAGTTATTAGAGTGTTCTTTCTTAGATCTTATTATGAAGACTTAGCAAAGATGAGATAGCAAGAGAATGAACAAAACATCAAACTAAAAAGTAAGCTAGATCTACAAGCAATCAACACTACCCACGTGGGGTTGAGAAGGTGCCCTCACTTTCTAAACCACACGGCCAAGCTAGGAAAAACTCAACAAAAAAGGAAAAACAAGCAATATCTACCCACGTCCTAGTCTACCCAAGGCTTGAAGAAGAGGGGAGGCTGTACCACTTCCCCTCTTACACTTCAAGCAAGATCTAACAAGCAAACAAAGCAAAAAGTGCACTTTCTAAGCTAGAAAATGAG
>JZKD02S1674609.1:562321-588508 GCA_000966675.3 Picea glauca | reverse complement strand
TCAATTTGTTTCTCCTTTTCTATTAATTTTAGTTGAAGTGTCTAAATGAATTTATCCTTTAGATCAATTTGGTTGTGAAGATCAATAACCTAATTATCCAATTCATGTAAATATTAATATAGTTCTTTGATTTCTCTATTGTCATTTTGAAAATGCTTTCCTCCTTTACCCATTTTTTATTTGCCATGCTCACTTGCCTATTTGTTTTCTTATGTGGCATGCTCTCTTGTTTATTTCTAAAAATATTAGGGTGTCGGGTACTATTGATAATGCAACCCAAAGTGATCTTTTAAAATAATTAATTTTTTTAATGTAATGCCTCCTTAGTCAATTTCAAGCATGTCTTTGCACAATTGATTTTTGAAAGGGTTTGCAACTCCACCCTTTTTACAATTTGATGATGGTTATCCTTCAATTTGTACAATTCAATGATCAATTCTAAAAGACTATTGATTTGGCATGATACAAATGAATCTTTAGCAATGCTCCAAGCAACTCTTACTCTTTTTATTGCATGCTTTGAATGGTCAATATGTGTATGCCTTATAAATCTGTGTGTGTTGTGTTGATTGATAAGTTGCAATTGTAGATTTAAGTGTCAAAACTAGACATACAATATCCACCATTAAGCATTCAAAATTAATTGTAAACCATTGCACATGAGCACTCTTGGTGTACCTATGATCCCCTTATTCAAATTTTAGGTGGATCTAGGACACATTCACCATCACACAAAAAATGATAATTTTATTAATAGATTTGGCACATGAAGTTGTCAATTATGCTTCTATTCTACTTGCCATTGAGAATATAATGGGATTCCAATCATGGTAATACTATCAAACCTTTCACAAGTTGAATACCAAAACAATGTTATGCCACCAAGGTGTCCTAGACTAGCATTAAACCTCCCAATTTGACCTCAAGGAAAAAAATGTTGTTTGTATCTTCAAACAATATCACCAACAACACTCCACTAATCAAATTATTAAGTATTGTGCCCAAAATAATTTTGATTCAAAGATACATAATTTGAGAATTCAATAATGTGATGGTAATAATAGGTCAAGAAATTCCAAGTTTATAAAATACTCATGTTTGAGGGATAAAACCATCACCCAAAAAAATGTATACTCATTTATAGCCATTATGTGGGATCCTCCTCTTATTTTAATTGTGTTTTCACGGATCATTTGTAGAACCAATCCAGGGTACAAAAGGCATGTTTCAAACTTCAAATCTTGAATAGATCGTTGTGAAGAGGGTTCCCACCACTTGAAGAGGAAATTAACAATTTCATTCAACCCTCAACATCATATTGACCACAATTTCACTCAACATTATTTATCCACGGGTTTCACTCAAGCCTCATACCATGGTTTCACTTAGAACTCAACATCATTTCTCCCAAGGTTCAATAGTTGTTATAATAGCACTATCTCAATATTTGGAGCCCAATTTTGGGCATTGGAAATTGGCAGTAGGTAGTAAGCATTTGAATTTGGTCGTTGACCACTAAATCCATTGATTTGAAACTATAATGTTCATGCATTCTCTACATAATGTCTCAAGAGAATGATGATTCCAAATGTGTTGTCAATATGGATCTAGAAATCAAAAAATACTTGAGAAAGAAAAAGTATTATGCCAAGTTTTTGTGGGTTGTTGTTTACAAAATTGCATCGAGAACCCTCTTTCCAACCGATGCATGGGATAAAATAATAGATCCTTTCATTGCAAATTCAATCCAAAATAAATAACTAGAAATAGGAGAGAAATCTAATTGAGTACTTGTGGGAAAACAACGAGGCTAGCATCGACCAGGGAAGGTCATTACAATAGTCTCGCAAGGGAAGGTGTCCTAAGAAATTAGAAAACGAAGAACATCGATGTGTGGATAAATATGATAAAATTGTTGGGTATGTGTTATATTCTTTGCATGGGTGTGTGTGTGGGCACGTCAGATACGACAACTACGTCTGACCATCCCTACCACTAGATCGTCTGATGTGTTATATTTTTTGCTATTTTTAGCGGATTTGTAAATTAATCCCAGATTAAGGGATTAGGGTTTTGGTATCTACGGAATACCTAAAAACATTGTATATATTGTATGGTGAATGGTGAAATTCGATATAATGAATATAAGAAAGATTTTCCCGGTTGAGGGTTTCCGGTATAAAATCTCTGTGTACTATGTGTATGATTGATTGATTAATTTATGTCTTGTTTAAGAATCTATATGCATTGCTTTACTTCGCAGGTTTAAAACTTACAAAAATAGGTATGAAATCGACCTATAAAATAGATAGTATAATCCATAGAAATTCCACTCTTGAGGCAGATCGACCTTCTTAACAAAACATGGGTTTTACTAACACGGATTTTGAATCAAAATCTGAATCATGTAGATTTATTCCTTATATATATATATAGCTTAATTGGTTAAGGTGTGGGTTTCGTTGCGGCTAGGTGACTCGAGTTCAATACCCTTACGGTGAATTTGGCCAGGAGGAGACACCCAAAAATCCATCCATGTTAAGGGTTAGTGCGGCCTAGGCCGAGTGAGGTCCCCAAGTGATTATGATGGCTTAGATGCCCCTGGGTTGTGGTTTATTAGCCAATGGTTAAAAATGGTGGCCCTGCAGGTTACAGACACATTTCTAACAATATATGTGTGGTGTGCATGTGTGTGTCCTTCAAAATGTGTAAGACAAAGGAAACAACTGAAAAATATAGCACAATAGCGTAACAATGGAAAAACATTGACAATAAACTTATTTATGATGTATTCCGTTATGAATGTAGATCTAGTGTGTAGTTGATATTGGTTGTTATTGTGTTGTCAAAAATTTTGGATCTTTCTTCCATCCAACTACAATTTGATTTGAAATTGATCAGTAACAAATCTTCATATTTTACTTTGTCTAATAATAACCATAAATGTTCATGAGCCCAACCTACAATTTGTTCAAAAAATTGTGATTGCAATGAGAAACTATAAGTCAACCCTGGAAAATACTTCCCTGAGTGCACTTCCATTTTATATTCAATATAAATTGGATGCACTTCCTAAACTATTTGGAACTAGTCAAGGATAACCAAGATCCTTCAATGGAGAGAAAAAGGAGACTACATTGTATCGGTTTCAAAAGAACCTCTGCAAGATAAAGGTATACACCAAATAATTGAGCCTAAATAAGTTTGGGGATTGCATATCTTCATGTATAAAGGAGGTTAAAAGTATAACAACTCTTCATGATTAGGCAATGAATTGTGACCCCCACAAAGAATGCATGATGGGCCTCAAAAATATGGAAATGGAGAGGGATCATCTATAATATTGGGAGGATTCTTGATAGCACACAAATAATAGGGTGATATGGCTCCAAGTTAGGGATCAAAACACCATTTTTTCATAAAAAAGCTACTATGGTGAATCACAAATGATAAGGGGGGATTTGTAAACATCTAGACAAGATTAGTAGAGTTGGTGTGAACTACTCCAAGGACTTATAAACTCATCCACCTGAGGAAAATATTAGAATAATTAAGTCAATTACCGCATCCTTGCGAGGTTACTTGGAAAATGATACAAATGATCTCCTCAGACATCCAATCGCCATGGATGACCTCAATTAAGCTTAAGAAAAGATGCAAAATTGAAAAGCATTAGGCCTTACTGAATTCCTAGTTGAATTATTTTGTTGTTTTATGGACTCTATTCAGTGAGGAAATTCTAATGGTTATTGCGGAATCCACATGTCATGTAAAAATATATCATGCCTTCAAAAAAAACTCACAACCACTGTATTGAAGGTGAATGACCCTACCCACTTCAACCAATTCAAATCCATTTGATTCTATAATTGTGTATACAAACTAATTGCAAGAACCATTTCATCTAGGTTGCAAAGCATTTTCTCTAAATTCATCTCCATGCATGTAATGGGATTTCTTGAGGGAAGATACATATAGGATTCCATAAGCAGAGCCCAAGAGGTCCTTTAGACTGCAAAAGATATCCAAAAAAAGTATTTAATAGAAATGATTGACTTATACAAAGAATTTGACCACACTAGCTAGCTTTACCTCAGAATGATACTTATGTAGGCCGATTTCTCCCTTCACTTCATCAATTGGAGTGAAGAATGCTTTAATTTAGCCTACTTTGTCATACTTATCAATGGACCAAATTCTCCCTTCTTCCATTCCTCTTGGTGACTATTACAAGGATTCTCACTATGTCCATTGCTCATTTTAATAGTCATTAAAGGATTCAATAAGCTAATACAAGTGAGAAAAAAAGTGGTTAATATCTTGGGCATTAACTTTGCAAGCCAAGCTAAAGTTACCCATGTTATGTTTGTCAATGGCATGCTTCCTTTGGTGTAATGTGTTATGACCCAAGGGGGGGATATATAGGCTTAAATGTATATGATATGACGCCAAAGGGGGGAATATATGGGGATAAATGTACATGTAATGTGTAAATATATATGCAATAGGATAGGCCTAATTGTAAAGGGGCCTCAAGTTTAGGTGTGAATAGGTATATATAGAAATAATGTATTCATTATTGAGAGGGGAATTGTGATGTATGATTTATTTGGTTATGTGGAGGAGGTTCTCCTATTGTTTAAGGAGTTATTGTGTAACTCATCTCTACTATCTATATTGGAGTTGTTCTCCATGCTCACATTGTTGTACATGGTGTGTACTTATGTTCTTTTATGATATCTTAAGCATTTCGTACATAATATTTGGTATTAGAACATCTATCCTAGGGTTTTTTCTTCTCCAAGTAAGTCATCTTAGCATTTTTGCTATAACTTGTTTTCTAGGATGATTCAAACAAAAAAAAAATGGATTTTATTTAAAAGACATATCAAGGTATATTTGGTACAGATTTCAGCTTTTGGATCATTAAACTTTCAGAGATACAACCTATGGAAGATATGGTTTTTGACTCATCCTGAATTTAGTTTTAAACAAGTCATCTTGATATTTTCACGATAAATTTTTTCTGGGATGATTCAGAAAGCGAAACTGGAAATTATTTATCATACATAACAAGGTATTTGTGGTACAAATTTCATCTTCTGGGTCATTATACTTTCAATATATACCTTGTAGAAGATAGGGTTTTTTACTAGTCCTATAACTAGTCTCAAACAAGTGTTCCAGGTAAAATAGTCATATATTCTACAATGATGATCCAAATTTAGTGACACCAATTGCATTTGAAAGACAAAATTCCATAGTATTTCTGGTACAATTTTCAGAATCAGATATAAAACATTGGACACGTGGCATTTTGTATAAGTTCTCTCTCTAGAAAAGGCCAAAAATCAGCAAGGTTTGGGAAAGTTACCATAACTTTCACTTGGAACATCAATTTTTTGTCAAACCTATGGCATTGCAGAGAAGACATATAAAAGTACTACAAGACAAAATTTTAGACCCATAAGGTCTGAAATTTTAGAAATACATCAAAAGGAAAGTCGGCTAGAAGGACAGACTCCAAATCAGGGTTTCAAAGGTATGTTCACTTAAAACTATCGTAACTTTTGATTGGGATGTCTGATTGAGATGATTCAAAATCCATTGGAAATATCAAACATATAATATTATTTTGGAACAAGGATTATAACTATTTTATATCGTATTCTTAATATATTGAGGTTGGAAGTTGATGATTAGGGTTAGACCTCACTTAAGAATCAATGGCCATACCCAGATTTACAGGAAATTAAGATAAAGATGAAATGAATCCTATGGAATGGTTGAGGTTAGTAAAGGAATATGGTAGGAATCCTTTAACAACAATAATTTATTTTTTTGGTGAATCTCTAAAGTGGTGGAAGAGTATTGATGAGGATACTAGATGGAACCTCACATGGGAGGAATTTGAAAAACTCTTTTCAAATAAATGGATCTAGGATACAAAAATTAAGGAAATGTATATAATTTGAGATGAGTTAAAAGAAAAAAAAGAAAGGATCAATAAGAAGGGTGGTGAGCTATCTAATATACGATACCTTAATGAAATACTCATTAAGGAGGTTAAAAAATTAAAACAAGGAAATAATAGCAAAGGGAAGTGGGAAAAGGACGAGTCAAAGGAAGAAATGAAAAAGAAAGATGAAGAAATAGGTATATTAAGAAACAATAATACAAAAATATTAGATGAGGTCAAGAGACTGAAAGAAGAAAAGAAGCATGGTCAAAATCATGAAAAAACAAGGATCTTGGATGAAGGGACTACCAAAAGACTTGAAGAAGAGATTTACAAGAAGGTTAAGGAATCCCTAAATACTGATGAGGTAAAATTAGAAATGCAAACCATAATTGAAGAAGGATGTCAAAATTTGATAAATGGGGTGGCATTACAGCTTCAAAAGGAGAAAGAAGACAAGATTCAAGAAGGTCACCAAAAGATACTTGAAGAAGTTGAACTTCATCTAGAGGATGCACATGCCAATTATGACGATATTATCCCCAAGGATAGAGTAATCAAAGGCCAATCAAAGAGGATAGAGGATGCCATTGTCTCTGAAAAGAATATAGATGAAATGCATTTGTAGAGTGAAGGAAAATCGTCAAATGTGAAACCATATTGACACCCTCATTGACGAGAAATATTTCAAGGAAGACAAGAAGGTGGATATCAATATTATAAAGGAAGAATATGGAATACTTATTAATATTCAAGGAACAAGGAATAACAAAATGATTATTCAACAAGATATTATCATAGACCAACATCTACTATAAATTGGAGAAACTTCAACAACAATACATGGAATCAAGGGAAATAAAATTATGCAACAACTAGCCACCAAGGATTATGACCAAAAAGAATTGATTTTGGATGGATGGATCATTATCAATGGAAATGAGAAAGCAGGGACATAAGAAAATCATATTACTTGGTTTCATCACATGTGAAGCCTTTAATTGCAAAGATTTGAGGACAAAGATTTTTGGAGGGTACTATGTTATGACCCAATGAGAACATATATAGGGTTAAATGAATATGATATGATCCCAAGGGGTGGAATATATGGGAATAAATGCACATGTAATGTGTAAATATATATGTAATAGGGTCAGCCTAATACTAAAGGGGCCTCATGTGTAGGTGTGAATAGGTGTATATAGAGATCATGTATTCATTATTGAGAGAGGGGACTTGCAATGCATGAATGCATTTGATTATTTGGAGGAGGTTCTCCAATTGTTTAAGGAGTTATTGGGTAACCCATATTTGTTATATATATTGGAGTTGCGCTCCATGCTCACATTGTTGTACATGGTATGTACTTTTGTTCTGTTATGATTTCTTAGGAATTTGGTACATATCATAATGGAACCATTATTGAGGCAAAGGATTATGAAAAAATCATAAACACTTAGTTATGTTACAAATACTTAAGATAGCACAATATCACAGAGTACACACCATGTACATTAAATGTCAGCATGGAGCACAGCTCCAAGACAAATAAGGGAGATGAGTTACACAATAACTCCTTCAAAAATACAAGAACCTCCTCAAAATACCCCAATACATTCATACATCCAAATCACATCTTCCCTCAATAATGATGTTAGCTAGCTAGAGAGGTAGTGGGGGGAGAGGAGGGGGGGCAGAGGGCCCATAGTGATAATAGTGGAGGCCATTCAATATAAGGTGGAATAATTCCACTATAGTATTAAATAATGCCCACTATGGTACTTAGATATAATAAATGGGTAGCTAGATATAATAAATGTAAGAGGACTTCATAGAAGGTTCTACTTCTAGAAGATTCCTCCTCTAGAATGTTATTAGGTGATGGTAGCACTATATAAAGTGGTTCAAGAAATGTAATGGGATATGAAGAAAAGTATTGTATTGTGAGTGATAGCTCAATAAGAGCTCGAAGAGGCAAGTGAACAGGAGAGGATCCCTTCCATAATAGGATCCATTGTTCGGTGTTTCCCTACCCTAAAGGTTTGATAATGATAAGTGGAGATTTAT
Organism: Picea glauca; assembly: GCA_000966675.3. Lineage (NCBI taxonomy): Eukaryota > Viridiplantae > Streptophyta > Pinopsida > Pinales > Pinaceae > Picea > Picea glauca. Next base: position 580,482 of record JZKD02S1674609.1, on the reverse strand, counting down.
TCTATCATGTTTCTGAATATTTGTGGTATTTTTGTATTCAGTCTTTGGTACTTAACAAGTGGTAACAAAGCACTTTCCTTTGCAGAAATTGTGGGATTTATTTATTTTTTTACAGATTTTTTCGGAGAAGAAAAAGAGGGCCGCAACATTCCAGACAATTTCTATATATTTATGTGAAAAATTTGCAGAAACAGGTTGTATATATGAGTTCCTCTCATAAAAAAACCCAATTTAAGAAAAAATCATCCGAAAGGGAGTTTGGGAAGTAAAGATATAGACATTTTGCATGGAGGTAAATGTAGCCTGCTTTTGGCTAGAAATAATGAAAAGTAGGCTCGACACAAATTCTTGACCAAGAAATTAGGTGAGCAATTTAAACTCTCAACCAAGAAAGTGGGTGGAGAATCTAAACTCTTACCTGAGAAAGTGGGCATAAAATATAAACTCTCAACCAAGAGATGTCTCCAAGAGTTTTTTTATGTTTCAATTTCCATTACAAAAAACAATCTTTTGCAAAGAAAATTCTATGTAGACCAAAACGCTCTATTAATAAATTATTAACCCGAGGCAAAGTCAAGAAAAATCTCGATAGAGTTATTTATAAAAAATTGGCCAACAATTTTTTGTTGATTTTTTTCTCAATAAAAAAAAACATTTTACAATCCTTCTCCATGCTTCACTCCAAAAAGTGTCACCCATCTTTGTGTTTTCACCCATAAATTCTCAAAGTCCTCGACACATAATGTATGCAACTTTCCTGAGAAAGTATGAAGGAAAACTTAGGCCAAATCCAAAGTAGTATGGATGTTACTCTTGGTCCAATACTCTCTTCCATATTCCCTGCAATAGCACACTTCAGCCCAAAAATCCCTTGATCTAATCCTAAGAGATTTTTTGTACCCAATTTACATACTAAAGGAACCCAAGAAAAGAGGAGTTATAATCCTTGATGATTCACACTTACGAGTAGGATTTGTCATTAAACACTAAATATAAGAGTTACAAAGGATCTCATGAGTGAGAAGGATAAATTAATGTAAGCATGCATAATACAAACCATTAATGTGAGTATGTATAGTGGTATCCATCAATGTGAGCATGCATTAATAACTCTTTACGCTAAAACAAAAATGAAATATGATCCCACACAATTATCATTGCTAACAAGGAAGATTATTTATAAACATTGTAACATTGCTTCCATCCCTAACTTTCTTTGCGCCAAATATCTTATAGTTCTAGATGTTGTAGTATTTCAAGGTCTTCCCACATCGTACCTTCCAATGTAAATTCCTTCCACTGAATAAGGTATTCTACTAGTACCTTAATCGTCAACTTCTCTTAAGTTGCCAAAATTGATTTGGAATAAAAAGAACACATACTTCATCATCTAGGAGGTAAGATATTAAATTTTAACCTTTTTCCTTGTCACTTTCTTCAAGCATGAGATGGGAAAGGTGTTATGTACTCATGATCCTGTTGGCAAGTCATGAATATATAAAACTTTTCCCACCCTTTCTAGAACCTTATAAGGCCCATGTTATCTAGGATCAAATTTTCTACTCCTATACCTTTAAGGGACTTCTTCTTGTAAGGTTTTAGTCTCAAGAAGACCTAATCTCCCACTTCAAATTCACACTTAAAGTGGTGCTATTCCTATTGAGATTTCACCCTATCTTGGAAAACGTTGAGAAATTTCTCCTTAAGCTAATTCAACATATGTTGGTGTTCCTACAAGAAATATCTAACAACTAGAACTTGAGTGTATTCAATGGTCATATCCATCAGTAAAGAAAGTTTATAACTATGAACGGCCTTAAATGATGAATTATAATGAATGTATAGTATGTTGTATTCTACTAACTCTCTGCTAAGTGCAACCATTTTGGCCAAGAAGCTTTTTGTCCGACAACATAGTTTCCCAATTACCCTTCTAGGCAATTGTTCATTGTTTATGTCTGACCATCTATTTGAGGACGATATCTAGTGTTTGGAGTTAAGGTGGAATCAAGAAGTCTAACTTAACTCATTTCAAAAGTTGTTAAATAATTTCGAATCGTGATCATTGAAAATATTATTTGGAATCTTGTGCAACCTATAGATATGCTACAAAAACAATGCAACAACCTTTCGAGGCTTTTGCAACGATCTCTTGCAATAAAATGGCCATACTTGGTCAATTTATTAACCATCACATACCAAAAAAATCCTCCCACTCAAGGAAACCTCGTAATGATGTCAATGCTAATGGATTCCTACTTTTGACTTGGAATGGGAAAAGGTTGTAATAGTTTTGCACTTCTTATAATCTTTGTTTATGCCTTTGATAGGTTTCACATAAAGTAACCAAGTTTTTTACCTCTTGTAAGCCCCTTCCAAAAGAATTTACTCCATATATTGCAATAGGTTGTAAATAATCCAACATGACCAACAAGTAGGTGAGGAAAGGAATTCTACTAAATCCCTCTCCCTAAATTTAGAGTTTAGCATAAGATAAAAGCGGTTCTTATTAAAAAAATCAACTAAGAAACTAACCCTCTCATCTTGGGCATATTCAACCAATATCTAATCTTTCCACCATGGTTCCATTCTAGATATTTCTTTTAGCTATAGAAGGTAGGATAAGGAGTCTACAACCACATTTTAGTCCCTTCTTGTAATGAATTTCAAATCAAATCCCTTGTAATTTTCTCACCCACTTGGCTTTCTCAATTATTATGTGATAAAAATTACTTTAAACTCTAGTGGTTGGTCCAATAATGAAATTTTTCCCCAATAAATATTGTTTGAACTTTTCTAAAGCATGCATTTCCTTATCGTAGAGTGATAACAACTTATCCTTATTAATTAACTTTGTGATTTCAAAGTTGATTGGTTGTTGATTTTGTATGAGGACATATCCTAGGGTAATATCAAATGCATCACACTCAACTATAAAAGGTTGTGAGAATTGGGATAGTGAGTACAAGGATGGATTTCATTATCTTCATCATATGATGAAATAATTTATATCTTGTATTTGTCCATTTAAATGGTCCTCCTTTGTAAGATCAATGAGGGGTGCCATGAAGCCTCCAAATACTTAAATATTTTTTTTGTATAAGTTGCATGATCCATTAAACCCTATCAATCGTGCCACATTCTATGAAGTGGGCCAATCTACAATGGTTTGAATGTTGTATGTATCAACTTTGAATCTATCCTTACTTATGATGTGTACCAAGTGCAAAAGTTCACTTCTTCCATTCATCGTCAAATAAAGAGTTAAGTCATAGGAGTGATAAAAGGATTTTGAAATGATGTAGATGCTCCATATTTTTTTTTATAAATGAGAATATCATCAGACATGACTAAAACACTTGTTTTTATAAATGAGAATATCGTCAAAGATGACTAAAATAAATTTTCTCAACTATGGCTTGAAGATATGGTTCATAATGCCTTAGAATGTGGTTGGTGCTTTAGTTAATCCAAAGGAGATCCCGTGAAACCCAATTTCCATTATGATTTTTAAAGACTATTGAATTGGTCACATTCCTTCACCCTTATTTGGTAATACTCATATCTCAAATCAATATTTTTAAATGTTATTTCCACATGTAGTTCTATAAGTATTTTGAGCATATGTGGAATGGGGAATCTATTTTTGAATGGTCCTCTAGTTGAATTCCCTATAGTCAAGACACATGAAAAGAGACATCCTTCATTACTAAAACTACAAGAGATGCAAATGGACTTAAATGCTAGGTACTATATGGACTATGTCCAATAATTTTTGCACCATTATTTTTTATCTCGTCCTTAAATAAATTTGGTAAACATGAGCAATGACCGATTTGGATAGTTGCTCCAACTCAATGATATGTCACTGTCCCCTTTATAGTGGCATCCCAAGAGGTAGTTCATGGAAGAAATCTTCAAATTCATCAATCAATTTTTACACTTCATCTTTGGTTGTTGGTTTTTGTGCCTTTAACTTGACATGCAAACCTTTCATGGCATCGCATTGGATGATGAAACATAGTTGATTTGTTTGTAGAAATTAGCTTGTTTGCACTAGATTGCAACTCTCTAACTATGATCAGTTGATGTCCCATTTAAAATTTCATGCACACCTCATCCAAATTCATTCAAAATTATTGTAAGGTATTTAACCAATGCATTCTCATGACCACATCAACCCCTACTAAATCCATAGTGTAAAAATCAGAGCTTAGTTCATAGTTGTCTAGTTGTACTTTTATTCCTTTAGCCATGTTAATGCATTCCATCATAGAATGATTAGCACCTATTACTTGGAAATTTGTTAATGAATTGACTTTCAACCCTACTTATGGTACTATCTTGGAATCTATGAATTTATGGGCATTGTCATAATTGATAAGTGTAACCACGGTCCTCTTATTGATCTTATACATTACCCTTAGGGTCTAATAGCTATCTCATGCATGGAAACCAGGAAAACTAGTGAAATCTCTTTATCCATGTCATTCATGTTAGTAATTTCTTCTTCATCCTCTGCTATTTGATTTGGCTCATTTCCCTCCTCCAAGTTATATTATTCTAGAATTTCAATCTTTTAATGAACTTGCATTTGTATCCCTTCAACCAAGTCTCTTTGTAGGTATAACAAAGCCCTTTGGTTATTAAATCAACAAGGACTATTGGATTCATTAGTCTTAAATTTAGGTTGAGTGGTAAAAAGAAATTTAGATTTAGGCATACCTATTGAATCATTCTTGGTTAGTGAACCATTCTTGGCTAGTAAAAAAAGCCTTGAATTTGAAGATGTACAAACCTTACTTCTTACCACTTATAAACATGCCTAATATTGTTGAGTGGATTCTTCCAATGTGTTTAGCTTCAAAGCGTTGATGTATTCTTTAGAAAAATATGGTGTTGTGCATGTTGCTTCATAATTTTTTGGACCAAGATATTATCTTCTTGGGTACATGCTTCAATATTATGAAAAACATGGTAAAAAATTCTTCCCACATGGTTATTTATAGGAAGCACCATCCTCGTGCTCCTCCATCTCACGTTTAACCATAAAGAACCAATCAAATGCTTGTTCTTCTAGGCATAACGTGGAAAACTGGATTTTCTAGTAGTTTCCCATGGGTTTCATCCTAAAGCAATGGTCCAAACTTGTGAACCAATTCCTAGGCTTAATTATATAATTTAACTCATTGAACTTGGAAATAGATTCCCCCCCCCCAATAGTGTTTGATTGAAGTGATTCCCCTCTTGTTTCCCTTGTAGAAACATATTTACATTGGGCTCCTCTCCTATTTCTTGCAAAAGGGTTCTCAAAATACCTCTTCTTGGTTTGAAATGCCCAACCCTCTTCTTCATCATCTTGTCACTACCTATGTCCTTGTTGTCCAATTGATATAGCCAATGTGTTTAGGTTTTTTTTCATGTTCCTAATACCACAGTTCATTTGGTTAATGGCCTCCATCAACCCATCCATTGGAGATTTGATAACTTCTCCCATAGATAATGTGAATTTTGATTTCCATATTTTCCCATCATGAGTAGATGAGAAAAAAACCAAAGTTTGGGTATCCCACTATGAGGCCAAAAAAGTGCTAATAGTAGAGTAAAATCCAACAATTGCTACTAGTAGCAACCCCTTAGTTTATAAAGTCTTCAACTCTCCTAAGAAGGTGTAGATACCAACTCAATCCAAATCCAAGGTCATGGGTGTTGCAATCTTAATGTTCTTTTTTTCATCCACGTAATCTTCTATTCCAACTGCTCAACAAAAATGATTGTTATCAGGGTTGAAATATTGGTATCACCCCTGCATGTCAACTTAAAATTTCATGCTAGACATGTTATGGGTGTTATTCACTTTACATTCATACAATTTATTCACAAATTTCTAAAAGACTAATTATAAGAGAACACAATGAAATTGTGCATTTGGTAAATGTTCTGCAATTCTGAGATAAAACCCAAATATAGACCTATATATTCCAACTACCTATGCTAGGTAGGAGTATGGCACAAAAAAATTGTTGGTTTTGATATGACTTGTTTTAATGTACATAACATCTTTTCTTTTGGTTATAATTGTGCATGATTCAATGATATCTTGGATCCCAAATGGGCAATTGACCCTGTTATGTACAAGGAGAGTTGTTCAAATTCAAGCTACACAATGTTGTTGGTATTTGCATACATTACTGATACATATATATACATTTGACAATGTGAACTTTATTATTGTGAGCCTAAACCAAAGAATTAAACTATGAAAGGAACCTTATATATATATAGAGAAAAGAAAATGCACATATTAATTTAATTCTTAATGACTTTTTTATATAGTTATACAATTTTCGTAAGTTGCAACTTAGCTTAAGAGTAGTGTTTGTGACCATTTGTTGTTTTTTAATTTGTTCATGGGAACTACATAATATATGACAACTGCATGGATTCAATTAGGTTTCGCAGTGTTGCACCTAAGTTGGAATGTTGGTCGTCACTCTGCCAAAAAACCATTAGTACTCATACATCTTTTTCTTATTATTAGTGTTTGTCCTCGCTGCAATTATCTCAGAGACCTCTACTCATGAAAACGAGATATTTCCTGACGTTATTATATCTTATGATATATACATATATAGTTTTAGATAGGGGTGGTTAACAAAGTTAATTAGATTTAACTTGGGTGGTTAGATAAAATAAATGTTATCTTTTTTGCACCTATATTCAAGATTCAAATCTGAAAATCATAAGAGGTGACTCCATATAACACTTTCAAGTCTTCAAACTCCTACAACTACGATCGTTGACTATGTTAAACATGAATGAAAAATAAACACGCTGACTATGTTAAGCATGAATGGAAAAAACATAAAGGAATGGATGGTGAAAACACAACACGAAGGTCCAGCAGTGGTTAGATGTATGAGAATTAGTAGCTAGTATATGCATGCATAAGAAAATATACCTAAAACAATAACATCATAATAAAACTTAACCCAATCCATCGTAGTCTCATTTTTTGTTGTAATTTTTTCCAAACTTAACTTGGGACTGCAACTGAGCTAGTTATAGTAGAATAAAATAACAGAATGATACCAATACTGCAACGAAATCATCACTCATTTTAAAACATTAAACTGAGAACCAATCCACTGCTTACTAACACGATCCATCAGATCAAATTCAAATCAACAGAAAAGGATAGGGATGGAAGCACATACTTTTGTAACCAATGACTATGCTAGGAAGCAACAAATAGATCAACTTCAAGTCTCTACAAATCAAGTTGCTTCCAATATAAAATCTATCAATTCCCAAGTCTCTCAAATCAAAAACACTTTATAAAGTGAAAAAGATTCTTTAAAAAGAGACCATGAAGAACTAATGGAAGGATTAGGTGAAGCTTTTAAGAACATATGGGAATCTATTATTAAAGTATCAGAAAAATCTGGAAAGCTTCCTGACAAACCAATTCCTAGTTCTTACTTATTTCCACAAAAGGTCTCATCAGTAAACTCTACAGCCTACATTCCTAAATAAATTGATTTGAAGAAAAGGTTTCCAGTCCATTTTCCCTCGGAACAAGAAGAATCATCCTCAACTCATCTTTTGGTTACACAATCTCATATTCTCCCTTCTAAAGAACCAGATCCTTAGAACATGACTTGGGTTCCAGCTCCAGACCTTTATGGAAAAGACAAGCTATCAAAGGCACAAACATTTACAGATGAAAATTTCCCAGAATGGAACATAGATAGTATGACCACATGCCAAATCCGCTAAGTTATAGACAAAATGTATGTTTCCTACAGAGTTGTGTGCATGAAAGGGAAAAATGAAATAAAAGCATGTAAGTCTATTTTACAATGTTTCACGTGAACTTTGGCTAAATGGTGGGAAATAGAGTCTTCACCTTCCCTAGTTGAGAAAATGGAAAAGGAACAAGTTAAAGATGAAAATGGGGATATAGTGTTCAAAGAAGATGGCCACGCAAAAAATAATATGATAGGTGCATTAACTACATTCGTTATTGAGCATTGGTGTGGAACAGAACATGAACTCTCTGATAAACATGCCATAATTCTAATGGGAATGAAAAGTAAGAGAATGTCCAATTATGATGATTTTCACAGAGAAAGGACCCAAAGGATATATGAAGTAAAAGATAGAAAAAACCTTCTCTGGAAGCAAGTATATCTTGCTGCTCTCCCCAACAAATTTGTTGAATATTTAAAAGTACAAAAAGATTTTGTTTAGCCTTATGTGATTTATACTTGGGGAGAAGTTTACACAATCATTACCTCCTCCCTAGTAGGATTGTGTGCTAACATGAAGGTTACAAATTCAATACAAAAGCTATAAAAATTACTAGATAGTAGATCTATCTGCGAAAAATATGGTATGACCCTAGATGACCCGGTTAGAAGAAAGAAAAGGGAAAATAAATCCACGAGACAAATATTCCAAAAATATGATAAGGGCAAGCCCAAGTCTTACCAAAAAGATAAGAGGAAAAGAGTTCATTTTAAGAAATACACAAAGTCTCATTATCATTCCCCAGAAGACATCAAATTGCAATCTTCCAAACAACAAAGTAATGCCGACCTAACTTGTTGGTTATGTGGACAACCAGGACACGTGGATAATAGATGTCCACAAGGAGAACAATCCAAGAAGAATAAAGGTAAGATCTCACAACAAAAAGAAAGACAAAAAGCCAAGTCTTCTAGGAAAATAATCTCAATTCGTTGCAACAGATGTGGCTCAAGTCACCATGATACAAATCAATGCCCACATCATCCTTTTCCTAAGAGGGAAGAAATTCATATGCTTTAGGAAGGATGTTGTCAGTCTACTGACACTTCTGAATTTGAATATTGCTCTAGTGAATCCTTTGATGAAGAAATGTTTCATATATCAAATGATTGTAGCTGTAAAGATCCAAAGTTTTGTATTTTCCAGACAGAGTCTTCAAGTTATGAAGAAACAGAAGAAGAAGATGAAGATGAACCAGAACCTAAAATTTGTATGGCTCAAAATCAGTCTGATGGAGATGCTCATATGTTGGCACAAATCAAAGCATTGCCAAAAGGAGAAATGAAGGTTTCACTTTTAGATTCATTTCTAAAAACCATGGTAAATTATCAACAACCACAAACTAAGGTAAGAAGCCACTATTCATAGATGCTTATTTTAAAGGAATACCAAGCCATTTATTAGACAAAACCAGAAAGATAAGATGAGACCTTTGACTATAAATGATTTGGGAAAAGAAATAAATATTCTTAAGAAGGAAGTTGCATAAATAAGTAAAATATTAGAAAAGATTGAAAAAGAATCTGAAATTGAGGATGGAGACAAAGCTTATTCGTGGGCTAGACAAGAAACAAGAGGGTTACAACAACAAATCTAGGCCCTACAATTCATGCCTTCCCTAGAAGAAATTCCTCAGAATGCAAATGCCAACATTAGTACATTTGAAACAAATTCTATAGAAGGTTTGAATTCTATGAGAATAATGGCCATCTAGCATTAGCAACATCATGTGATGATTAAGTTGAATATTCAAGGTAAAATCTTTAAGTTGAAAGCATTGATCGATTCAGGATCATATTTTAACATCCTAAATACATATTTTATTCCTTCTTGTTATTGGTTAAAAAATAACAATGCAGCCATTGGGCTAGGTAATCAAACCCTAAAGATGGAATATGAAGTTGAAAGGGTCAAGTTATGTTTTGGACCTTACTTCTTGAATCTAAAGTTTTCACTTGCATAAATTCCAGTACCTTATTTTTTAGGTACTCCATTTTTGGCTACTGTTGAACCACATGGTTTTGAAAAATTACCAAATGGAAAATATGAATATTTTATTACAATAGCAAGGAGAAAAATTGTACTCCCATTTGTATCAGTCCCTAAGTTGTCCACAATGGTTCAAATGTCTCAGAATATTATATAGAAAGAGAAAAAGATTCAAGAACTCAAGCAAATGAAAAGCAACCAGAGCATTGATCAACAACTCAAGGAGCTAAAAATTCAAGACAGGATTAGTCAACTGCAAAAAAGATTAGAAGATCGAGTATGCTCAGAACTCCCAACTGCATTTTGGGAAAGAAAAACTCATTTTGTTTAATTACCATACAAAGATAGCTATGAGGGAAAACCTTGTAAAAGTAGAGCAATACCTATGAATGCTAAATATTAGAAATTGTGTTTTGAAGAAATCCAAGGATTATTGAAAAAAGGATTGATTAGAGAATCCATTAGCCCGTGGAATTGCTATGGATTCTATGTTAATAAACATTCTGAGCAGATTCGAGGAATCCCAATATTGGTAGTAAACTATACTCCTTTAAATTCAGTCCTAGTTGATGATACTTATCCTATACCCCACAAATCTAGTTTGATCAATAGAATAGCAAATGCAAAGATATTCTCAAAGTTTGATTTAAAATTTGGATTTTGGCAGGTGGCTATAAAGGAGGAAGACAAATTCAAAATGACATTTAGTGTTCCTGCAGGTCACTATGAATGGAATTTTATGCCCTTTGACCTTAAGAATGCTTCGACAAAATTTCAAAGGGTTATGGATGACACGTTAAAGGCATATTTTGACTGGATAATTGTCTACATAGATGATATATTAGTCTTCTCAGATTCTATAGACTAACATTTCAAGCATTTGGAGATGTTTTTAAAGGTCATATAATATTCTTTTCTAGTTCTTTCTAAAAATAAAATGGAGCTCTTTAAAACCTCCGTCAAATTTCTAGGTCACACAATTTCAAATGGCCAAATTGCTCTTCAGACCCATGCAATGGAATTTGCAGAAAAATTTCCAAACAAAATCACTGATAAGACCCAACTCCAACGCTTTCTAGGAATCTTGAACTATGTCAGTCGTTTTTATAAATATTGTGCTAAGGATAGAAAATTTATGAATGACAGGCTCAAAAAGGATCCTATGCCTTAGACTGAAGCACACACTGAGGTTGTGAGAAAAATAAAATCTAAAGTCAGGCACTCGTCAATACTGCATGTTGCAAGTGATGAACTCTTTAAACTTGTTGAGTCTGATGCCAATGACCAAGGATGGGGAGCAGTTCTTAAACAAGTTAAGTCAGGGAGATCAAAGCCACAAGAAGAAATCATACATTTTGCTTCAGGGACCTGGCTTGACAATGAAAAGAACTATGCAACAATTGAAAAAGAAATAAAGGTGGCCCTTAATGCAATCAATAAGTTTGAAATATATCTCATCAATAAAAAATGTATGCTCAGAACTGATGTTACTGCAATGAACAAGGTGTTACATAAGAAAATCACTAAAGAAAGTGAAGCAAAATTTGCAAGATGGCAAGCTCTATTTGCAAATTTTGATTTTGATATTGAACACATCAAAGGCTCTGAAAATTCTATCCCTGATTTTCTCAATAGATAAAACCTTCAAGCGAGCGTGAAAACAAGAAAGCGTGTGCAAGCGAGCGAGGGAACAAGCGAGTGAGGACAAGCGAACGTGGTTACAAAACAAGCAAGATCAAATGCAGAAAGACATTGTTTGGTCATTGTTACTGAATGGAAAAATGGAGGTGAACAAATAAGGAATATCCCAGACAATGAAGATTGGGAAGTATATGCCCAATTATGGAAACCTACATGGCAACTCAGAAGAACCGAAGTTCTAGATACGAATTTGCAGCCAATTCATCTCCTACCAAATTATGTTCCGGAACTCAGAAGAATCCCATTTTATACTGGAAACATTCCAGACATGCTTTATGAAAGATCGACGAGAGCTGCAACTGATGCTAGTTCAACTTTATGCTACACCTTCAGAGATATAAACTTGATTTGGCAACAGTCTAATAATAATACAGGATTATGTCATCAATATTTTTCACTTGATAGGCCCCGCTCCTATGCTATTTGGCCAGATCAAGATCCCACACAGAAGTTCCTCGAAACATACATGAATTACAGTGAATACAAAAAGGCATGGTGGAATTTTCCCAAGAAAGAGAATAGGAATAAGACATATTTCACATTATTGAAATTTGGAAGTGTATATGCTAGTATGAGGGGATTATATCACGTTTGGCTATCATATTGGTGGAGAGGCTTCAGCATCAACAAAAGCGTAATGGACCCAACATACTTAAATATAGAATGCACAACCAAAGATATTCCACTAAGAGAAATCTGTGGTCTCTTTGAATCTGACAGAATTACTGATGACATTATCTTGTCATTGTATGCAACTCATCATCTCCAATGGCTTGTAAAAATGAGAATCTCTGCACAATAATTCCAAGGAAGAACAATCATAGTACGTAAGCTTTACAACTAAAGTTGTAGAACTCACAAATCTGTTTGAAGAGTTTTCCAGTAGCACCAGAAGCCGAAGGTTTTCCAGATAATTCCTGAGGTCAAGCTATATTCTACTCAGGTATGAGGTATCTTGAAATGTGTTATGGTCGAAATCTGTGAATTTGAGTTTGCAAGTCTGAAAATATCTGTAAATATTTTCTAAAATTAATAGAAATATTTCCGTAATGCGTGTTTATATCTTTTCTTCTGAGTAAAATTTCATTTGAAGCTCACCCAAGGTTTGCTTAGGATTCTGGATCATTATCATCCTTCTATTTTTCCCGCTAAGACAACGAAGTCGCTCAGGGAATCTATTGAAGTAAAGGTGTTGAATCTTCTTAAAGAATCACGTAGGGGTTTGTGTAGAAGTTCATAACGTCAGAAGAAGGTTAAACGCAAAAACAAAGCATCATTCCTTGTCGAGGGATGCCTCTGCAAAAAATTGGTATCAGAGCCAATCCAGGTTCCATGGATTCTCCCTCTAGTTATAATACTTCTTGTTTTATGTCTTATAAAGAAATGAAGCAGAAAGCAATAGAAGAAAGTCAGAATGCTAAAAATTAAATATCAGTTATTTCTCGTCTGTTTGGTTCAATGAGAATGTATGATGTGAATAGTTTCAATAAAGTATATAAAGAAGAAAATCATCTCTCTAGGTGGCAACTTCCTAAGTTATCTACTAAAGATATTTATGATGATATGCCTACGTTTCAACTACGTGCATCTTCTCAATTTAAAATCATTGAAACAATATCTGAAGTCCAACAAAATGCATATGATCATTGTATTATCCCTACCTTAGACCCTGATGAAATTAGGATTGAAGCCAAAAAAGCCAGAGAAAACTTCTTACATATTGGATGTATCAGAATAGGCATTGAACCTCTACACAAATATGGTATACCGACATTCGCTCTTATTATTGCTCTTGATAATCGTTTCAACAAATTTGTCCATGCTCTAATAGGATGGGTACAAGGTGATCTGGCCAGAGGCCCTATCTCGTTTGGATGTCATCCAAATTTCAGAGTCTGTCACTGACCCAAACCTCAAAGATATATTGCAAGTTAAGGTTCTCACCAAAGGATATGATATGAAGCCTAGTTCTGAAAATATTCCAATCCATTATAAGTTGGCACTCAAATATACTAACACTCTCTGTCCAACAGTTTTGCATGCACCTGATAGAGATTTAGAGAGTTCTACATTAGTATATACCTATGCAGACAACGCCAAACTTGTTCCTCAAGCCATTTGATGGGAACAATTAGATTTTCCTACTAAATGGGTAGTGCGGGATCCTAAGCCCTCACCCAAAATTACTCTCAATACTGCAGATATTGTAGAAGATCATACTCAAGTAGTTATTCAATTTCCTCCAAGAAGGTCTATCTCTTCTAAGTCATCATATCCTGCATTACATGCAACCAGACCTGAATGTTCTCACACTCCCATTTTTCAATGGCCACCCATTCCAGGACTCATCCAATGCCCTTTATGCTCTAATCTTGTCTCTAACTAGTCTTCTCAGAGCAGTCAACATGGTGAAGTATTTTTAAACTTTCCATCTACATCTTCTTTTCCATCCCCAAATTTTGAAGGCATAGATCCACCCATTTGTACTCATGAACCCATTTGGATGGCACCACTTTCTATTCTTCCAAGACAATGTCCTCTATGCCTTAAGATGGTCAATACCCAACCTCAAGTATGCTCTCCTATACATAAAAACCATAATCCCAGAAGTGATTATCCTCCATCCTCGATCTCAAAAGAAAGTTGTCCTCATCCAAATTGTTCTGATACAACAGACATAGATTTTGCACATGAAATCCATGTCTTAGTATACATGAAGGTTATTGCCTTCTCAAGTGATCTAGATCGCATTGAATGTTCATAGTAACAGACTGTTGACAATTAATACAAAAAATATCGAGAGATATGACAGGAGGGAAGACATATGGGCCAACGTGGATCTGTTGTGCACTCCCACTGCCAAGTTGCAACTCATCACTATATTAAATGTTTTAGATAAAATAAGTGCACATTTTCAGATAAATTTATCTATCACATTTATGGTTTCACAAATCAGAGAGGCATTAACCTTTGACAGTTTTCAATATTTTTTACCATAAAAAAGTTTAAATAATAAAATACCATCCCACCATACCCAAAAAAAAATTGTATTAATTATTATAAATGTGTTCTTATCATTAAATGTTTTTATGGTAATTAATTTTTAAAATACAACTATGAATCATATTTTTTATAAATATATAATTTTTAAAAGCTCATAATTTTTACAGAAATTTGAATAAATTATTTTTGAAAAAGAAGTCGAAACCAAATTTACAAATATAATAATAAGACTCTCTTAGAGTCAAAACAATGTTTTCGACTTCTCATCTCGAGTAACCCGTAACAATGTTTTCTTCTCATCTCCTTAAAATAACCCATAACATAATGGGGTAATATTAGAACAAGTTTTAAACAATTTATGAATTTTTTGCCATAGTACAAATAGTGACATTTGGTAATGGAAAAAGAATGTGAAGAGGAACAGTCTTTGGATAGGAAAAATGGGAAAGGCGATAAGCTTCTTGAAAATTTATCAACATTCTCTATTCTCTGAAAAAAGTCTGTTTACTGTGGCCCAAGCTCCCTCTATTCTCTGAAAAAGTCTTGAAATAAGAATGGAAATCAACAACATTTTTAAATATAAATGGAAAGGAAGATGAACTATGAGAAACCTGTATAGCCATCGTATAATCAAGTCAAATCGTGAGAATTAAGAACTCAAAAGATGAATGGAAATCAACAACATTTTTAAATACAAATGGAAAGGAAGATGAACTATGAGAAACCTGTATAGCCATCCTATAATCAAGTCAAGTCATGAGAATCAAGAACTCAAAAGATGGATTTGTGTGGTCCAAAAATCTTGCCGTGTGGATCTATACTCCTAGGTTAGACTACAAGGCAATGTGTGAATCTAGAAAAACTGAAGAACTGCACTCATATTTTGAAGTCAGTTTGGAAGATAAGATCCCCTTTGAAATCCAAATCCAAAATTTTCATGTGATTAGTCATAAGTAACAATGCACTTGGACAGAGCCGGGGGCCAAGCAAATGTCCCCTATGTTGAGAAAAGGAAGAAACTATAATCCATTCGCTACTTTTTGTGCCTATTGTTAGAATAATGAAGAAACATCTAGATTCTATTAAAAATATAATATTGTTTAGAGTTTGTTTCATTGTTATGCATATTGGGGTTGAAGGTGGGTTGAGATCCACTTAGATAGGAGAGTGATATAATCTATTATTAAACTATAAATGTAATAGTTTTCTCTCATCAATTGAAGTTTTGTGACCTCCGTCTCACTTGTGTGTGGTTCAGTTTGCGTGTTTATTTTGGTATCAGAGCAACAGGTTACTTAACCACTCTGAGGAACCACATGGTGATTGCACTGATAAGTGTTTGGTGTCTTCTCTGCATTCGTTGTCTCCTTCCTGTTGATCCCTTTGATTTTTGAATCAAGAACTCGTGCTAGCCAGTGTTGTTGTCGTTGCCATCGTTGCTGGAGATAGCGTTGAGGCTGCTATCTGGTGTGAATGCGAGGTATCTGCTGGAGTGTTGTTGGTGTTGTGATTGAAATACATACATGTTTGCAGGTGTGTTATATGCATTGCACTGTGATTGCTTTGTGATTGATTGTTGTAGTGTTGTCACTACAAGTGGAGCCAGATACCTACACTGTCTCTGTGAGAGTGCAAGATCTAGTCCGATTGTTCCTTCTCTAGTGTGGTGAGCGCGGATTTGAGGTTGCTACACGCGATTTGAGGTTGTTGCGCGCGAGTTGAGGTTGTTGCGTGTGAGTTGACTATTGTTGCAAAGTTGAGGTTGGAGTCAATGCCCCTCTTCTCTCATCGCTGCCCCTTGCA
This sequence comes from Picea glauca, assembly GCA_000966675.3. Classification (NCBI taxonomy): domain Eukaryota; kingdom Viridiplantae; phylum Streptophyta; class Pinopsida; order Pinales; family Pinaceae; genus Picea; species Picea glauca. Next base: position 564,174 of record JZKD02S1674609.1, on the reverse strand, counting down.
GCTGCTTATCGTTGCCCCTTTGAATGCTATATACGTTGTCCCTCCACGCTATATAGATGTGTTTTATGTTTTGTTGGACATCATAATTCTATATACGAGCAGGAGTGAGCTCATTACTATCCGTGTTGCTATGTAATCGAATCGTTGAGTGGTTGTGTGAAGGTGTTTTGATATATACACAACTGTGTGTTGCGTTGGTTGCTGCAACGTTATTTCTCACAATTTTCCAAGCTGCTGGAGCTGTGAAAAAGCGTTTTGTTCGCTGAGCGTTGTGAAACAGAGAAGGATCCCGCAAGGTATTAGTCACTTATTTACTATTTCTTTTAAATTGGCGAATAATCATTGAATTATTTCTGGAAGAAAATGGTGAATCCTCTTGTTGATTCATATTTAAATGAGTCTACTAAAATTGATGGCGAGAGTTATGTAAACTGGAAGTTTAAGCTGACCACCATTCTCAAGGCATATAGCCTATGGACAATTGTCAAAGGTGATGAGCCCAAACACACTACTGCTGCCTCGATTCCATATTGGGATAGGTGAGAGATGAAAGTGAAAGTGTTGTTGCATATGTTTGTAAAGGAAAACATCATTCCTCATATAAGGGAATGTAAAACTTCCAAAGAGACGTGGGACGTTCTCAAAGGTTTGTACGAAACCTCTAATGCAAACCAGATCTTATTTTTAAAAACTAAGCTACTATCTATCAAAATGGAAGCCAATGAAAGCATAAGTAATTTTGTTTCCAGAATTAAAGACTTAAGTGAGTTGGGTGACATTAGTGAAAAGGTTTCCAGTAATAATTTAGTAACAATTACATTGAAGGGTTTAGTGCAATATTATAATGTTTTTATTTCAACACTCTCAACTAGACCAACGCCCCCTACCTTTGATGAATTGGTCAGTATCCTCCTTCAAGAAGAAGAAAGAATGAAGAACTATGATTAGGACTCAAGTGGCTCATATTTGGCCTTAATTGCAAAAGGTAAAAGATCATATCGAGGTAAACCGTGGGACAAGAACATAGGCCGGTTTCAAGCAAAGCAGAATGGTATGACACATCATGATTCTCATGTTAAGAGAAATGTTGAATGTGAATATTGTGGAAAACATGGACATCTTGCTAAAGATTGCTATAGAGGAAAGAATCATGAATCAAATCAAAGATATAAAAGGCATAATGGAAATTATGTGCATAAATACACTTCAATGAATGATGGATTTAAAAACATTAAGTTGTTTATTTCTGAAGTTGCGTTGTCTACTGAAACTGATGATGAGAATGCATGGTTCATATATTCTGGTGCATTAGCTCATATGACCTGTAATAGAGATTGGTATGATGAATATTATGAGAAAATTGATGGCACACACATTTATTTAGGAGATAACAGATCACATAAAGTCCAAGGCTATTGAGTAATAAGTGTGAACTTACCTAATGGACAATTGAGACCGATTCATAATGTTATGTATGTTCCTGGTATTAAAAAGAATTTGATATATGTTTCAACTATCATTGATAATAATCTAATAGTGGAATTTGGTAAGTTGAGGTGTGTTGTGAAAGATATCCAGAATCACTACAGGATTGTTTCCATAGGTACCAGGGTTGGTGGATTGTATAAGTTGGATGTGAAAATGATGCGTCATGTTGCATTGACATCCACAACAATGTCAATAGAAGATTTATGGCATTGTTATCGCACAATTTGTAGCTTAGGTCAAATGGCTAGAGGAATGAGGCCAAACTGGCGTAACGTGAACCTTCCCCACCCAATGTCACCTCAATGGGGAGGTTCTTTCTATTTAGGGAGGCTAACATAGGGGAGACATCCCCGGTAACCTGGGGT
>JZKD02S1674609.1:541623-551958 GCA_000966675.3 Picea glauca | reverse complement strand
TCTACCCTCTTCCATTTGCTCAATTTTTTTCAAATACCTTATGACTCGCACCATAGCAATTGCTTCAATAGGGGCAGCCCCTGTTTCACTTAACAGGATAGCATAAGGAACTACATTTTTAATTTTGAATTTGTTTGTAATCAATCGCTTCTGAATTTTCTCAATTTGTTTCCACTGCATCTCAGTTGTGCTGCTAGCCCATAGTTCACAACCGTAGAGAATCACCGGAATCACTAGAAGCCCAAAAAGAGTTAGAGTGGTTTTCTAGTCCCACAGCTCTGCCTCTCTACACCTGTTTTGAAAAGAATAAAATGCTTTGCAACCCCCTAAAGTTCTTTTCTTTCTACAACCATCCCAACTTAAATTTTTGTTGAAGTCAATTCCAAGGTATTTGTAGTCTGCAACTTCTTCCAGAATGTTGCCTTCAAGGTAGAACTTATGTTGGTTATGCTTTCTTTTGTTAGAGAAAACCACTACTTTCGTTTGCTAATATTGACTTGCATCCCCACCCTTCTACAAAAATGCTCAAGGGAACATAAGTAATGACAATAAAATGAAAAAAAAAAATGTTGAAAATCTAGACGCAGTATCTATAATTGTAAGAAGCAGAATGAATTTTCATCTTCCAAAAAAAAATTCTAATGTAGACAGAAATTTCTAGAAACCATAGTTACAAAACTCAGCAAGGCTGGAGAATGGGGGTTCAATTTAGATTCAGCAAAAGATCCATAAAATCACTGAGCAGAATGGCAGTTTTTTAATTTATTTTGGGTATAAAAACTTATAAAGGTCTGCCAATTTCCTCGTCAGATTCGCAAGTCGACCTCGCAAAACCTGTGAAAAGAGTCAGGAAGAACTCAAAAGGCCAGAGTTTGAGACCCACAAGAACCCGGGCATCAAACTTGCTGCTTCCAAGTCGAACTTGCTTGCAGCAAGCAAGTTTGAATTGCCAGCAACGGTTTGGCTCATTTCCGTGCAGAGAAAATTTTGACTTGGGAGTACTCGGCAATTTGGCCAAGATTTGTAACAACGCTAAAAACCTTAGTCATCTTTCTAAGAGAAAAGTATCATTCTTATATAGATCTAGCAACACTATGATTTCATGGGAGAATTTAGTCCATAGATCTAGCAAAACTATAATTTCATGCGAGAATTTAAACTTGAAGCCAAAACAGACGACCTTTTTGTACAACTTTACAATTTTAAAAACAATGCAACCAAATTTAATTTTTGAACTCAAGTAAAATGGAATCAATTACCCCATTGATCCTGGTATTCTTGACAATTCAATTGTTTCTGAAGGGGACTAACTAAAATAATCAAACCCACTGTCAATGAAAGGGGACCATTTCATTGATCCTCTGTGTTCATAACCTTAATCTTCGCATTAATCTTTAAGAAATAATCTATTTCAGATAGAAGCCCTCACATTAATGATATGGCCTCGTTCCAATAAGAGGAGCAACACCTCTTGTTTTCTTTACAAATGTAACAGAGTCACTGTAGTGCATGGTGTAGAGAGTGCTCTAGTAACGAGTGATGCGAACTATTTTGTGAAGAAACTCGGTTATAGAACCCATATACCCTGATTTGCGCATCAGTGAATCAATTGTCTGGGTCTTCGTCCAACCTGCATGCATGAAATAACTTAGAGGCAGCACTGCAACATTACGAGAACTACAATGAACTAAATAGTCAAGGTATTTAGCTACTGTCATAGTCGTTTAGGTATCTAGCGACTGCCATAGTTCTAAAACAACAGTTGTCACTGCAAGCCATATATAGGACTGCCAACTTCAAAAATCTTATAGTGCATGAAATAATCCAAAGAACTTCCTGATATAATGTAAAATTCAAATATAATCTCTTAATTGCATATCAATACAAATCATCCATGAGCCCTGCCATAGTTCTAAAACAACAGTTGTCACTCCAAGCCATATATTGGACTGCCAACTTCAAAAATCTTAGAGTGCATGAAATAATTCAAGCAACTTCCTGATATAATGTAAAATTCAAATATAACCTCTTAATTGCATATCGATACAAATCATCCATGAGCCCTGCCGAGTGATTGTACTCAGTCATTTGAAAGGACCATAACCAAAGGCAATAAAGAGAAATAACCAGAGCACAATAAAGCAAACAATATGACACACACTCTAGGAACCCCTCAAACAAACCTCGACAAAAAGAATTGGGACACACTATATATTACAATGACCTATATGATAGTTTTGTGGGGTTGACAGAATATCAGACTCTAAAGAAAAGGAGTTGAACAACACTTCAAATTAAATACAGTTGTATGACACACACACACTAGAACCCCCTAAAACAAGCATCAACAAAAAGAACTGGGACGCAGTCAGCAGCCAGAATTCAAGCACAATCAGTTTTATAGATGAGACTGTTTTCATAAATTGCAAGACAGTATATATTGCAACGAACAACACGATAATTTTGTAGGGTTCACAGAATATCAGACTCTAGAGGAAAGGAGCTGCAGGAAGGGCACTTCAAATTAAATACAGTCCGAAGCGCCCTCGGAATTCTTGTTATCGATACAATTCAAAGGCATAATGCCTCTGCTTAAATCAGTGACCCAAAGATTTCCACCAAATGGCTTTTGTTTTGAAATAGTAAAGTAAATGCATTCTATAAGACAAGTCCGAAATTATATTCTCATAGACAGCAACTCACAAACCCTATTAAAATGGCCAAGCTATTACAAATCAAGTAAAAGATGATTGGCCATGTTGTACGAAACCACACAAACTCCTAGAAAGTGGGAATCCTCAACAATTAGTAAATGTTGGAATATATGATAATATACCTTCTCGTGCAGCTACTTCAGGCAAGCAAGTTGCACTGCGCCTTGTATTATCTGGATCACTAAACTCCATAATCATGCCATGCTTTCTTACCTGTAACCATAAAAAACAGATCACATCACAATATGAAAAAACAACAATAAAAATTGTCAAGGTTTAGGTAAAACTTGACTGCTTAAATGAGAATTTTGATCTTCAGACAATATAATACCAATTTCCTTGCTTTTGCAGAGAACTGAATCCTTGCATAAGGCTTGGACCAGGCAATTTAAGGTTTCATAATTTATGGACATTCATTCCAAATATTCTGCAATCTGGTTTGACAAATGTCTGCCACATCCTTGGTAGAGAAAGAAGGAATTTTATAAAGCAAGGTTACGAGCAAGTACACAGTTTTGCTTCACCAAAATAAGTTTCAAGAAAAGTAGTCATTGAAATGCTTTAAGAAGTATACCTCCCAATCTAGATATTTGGCTGCAGGCTTGTAATCTGTTAGAATAGAGACTGTGCATTCCAGGTATGGAATTTCTCTGGCCTGTATAGGTGGGAAGCGGCGATCACGTAGGGCACTGCAATGGAAACAGAGTATTTCAAAAAAAATCAGCTAACAACAAAACAAATACAGAACAAAGTTTTTTTCATAAAGAAAGATCCCTTAATATGTCAAGCAATGCTGCAGGAAACGGTTTAACTTATCATAACAAATAGATTCCATGCACGGTGACTCTTTTTCTAATTATTTCCACTCACCCATGGCTTTTTATTGATTTCATTTTAAGCAGTTCCGCTGATATAGAGGATACACATATCGAGCAAATAACATGCCCCTTGCACGATTAATATAAAAAGATTGTGTGCACAACAACCTCGGAGAGAATAAGGCAAAATCATGTTAAAGAATTCAGCAAGGAGCTACCACAAAATTAACCTGAGTTTACTGAATCTCAGTGGGTCACTTACAGTTCCTTCCATCTTACTTTTCGCTAATCCTCTTCCTATGAGCTCAAATGCTAACCCAAAATTTTCGATACCTATTACTTTCATGAACCAATTTTCTGCTTGTTACCATGCTTCTTTTGTTAGAAATTCTCCTTGGCGCTCTATCCTATTGCTTGAAAATTAACCGACTTTTGAAGGTTTCTCGAAGATCCAGTTGACGACAGGCACATACAGCATTAGTAATGCTAACATAAACAACCTCGTTTTCAGTAGTTCATCATAATGCATGGGAGATTAGGAACACTATAAGACCTTTTAGAAAGTAAAGTTATTTAGCTCCAAACATGCAAAACCAATGTTTCAAGTTTTCTGGAAATCCAATGTTCCAGAGGCAGTTTAAAATTTTTAGTATTTATGTTGAACATAAACAGCACTAGCTATGATGTTGACATGTATAACCTCTTTTCAGTAGTTCGACAAAAAACAAGCTTGCATTGAAGATTAGTAAGAATCATATCTTTGTAATTATAGCTTATTTAGCTAAAAATACTTTAATATAAACATTTTAGGATTAAATTTTGTAAAATTTTGAATTGCAAATTCATTATGAAGCTTAATTCAACATTCCTACAGTCAAAGATGGCTACTGATAAAAACCTGAATGACATATCCTCTGGATGAAATATAAATATAAAAGAAAAATGTCTATTCTATACCTACTTCTTCTGGAAAGTGAAGGGCAAGTGTGCTCCTTCAAGAATGTCCTTTTAGTATTTCAGGCCTCAATAGGAAAAAACACAGAACGCTTATCATATAAAAACATGCCATCTTTATTTAATGTATGTTCTCTGGGAGGCAGTTCTATGCATATTTAAGGTACGTTTAGCATGTAATAATGTATCTTCTGTAGAACATGATCCCTGAAAGACAGTTTTATATGCATCTATGATTAAAGGCCGACTCATTAATTTTCAAAACATAAATTATTTTGCATAAATTGTCTATCAAACACACTTGTAAACATTAAACTAAAGATCATAAGGATTTTCTAATGATGAAAAATGTCAGTGCATGACAATGGTGTATAAGCTTCAGCACAAACACTAGGGGACTGATTTTGGAAAAAAACTGTGCCGACAATAACAGTTTGATGAGAACAGCAAGGGCAAATCATGCAGGATTTCAACTTCGAACCAAAAAGAGGTGCATAACTTCAATAAAAGCAATTAGAAGGGAGTTGTGAAGATCTGTACAACATGTTTCATAGATAATTGAACCAATCTCACACAACAATAAATCCTGAGTCCCAACCATGGTATAATGATGTCTACGAAAAAAAGGAAAACAATAAAGATGAAAGTAGGTAAAAAACAGTTCATATATATGGAAAGGGGAGAATATGAGCATTCATCAAAACCCTTTGTCCTTTGCCCTGGCTGTCATGGTGGCCCTCCCTCTGCACCCATAGCTCTGCACCTGCTTCCACCCCTCTGTCACTTCTAAGTTCTCTCTCACAATAGTCATGGATGCTTCTGCAGATCAGATGGCTTTGAAGTTAAACCAGCACAGAGGCTCGCAGATAGGTATTGCTTCCTCTGCCTGTTTCATGGGTGGGGATCGCCATCCACTGTCAGCTCTTACCTGAACCTCTTCCATAGCAATGGCTCCTCCCTTCAAAGGCACAGACCATGGTAATGCTGTCTTATTTAAGAATTCTCTCCTGCGCTCTGAAAAGTCCAGTCCCATCCTTATGAATGTATAAGACGGCCTCAAATACAGTTCTAAAGCTTATCATGGGTCAAGAAGGAAGAGGATTATTTCTTGAAACATGAGATGATCTGCTGGTTCAATGGCTTATGGCTAAAGCTGAAAGATCTCTAGGCTTGGATTTCTGATTCCTAGGATTCTTTCCTAAAGGATACGGTGGTGATCCATCCTTGTGCCAAACAATTTTTTATCTTGAATTTCTTTCTACATTGGAAAGAACACCAGCTGTCAGCAGCAACCCTTGGTTTATGGGCAAAGCTGTCCTCTTTGTGAAGTCATGGATGCCTTGTTTCAGGCCTGCATTCAGAATCATTATCAAAGGTCCCAAGCTCGGTAAGAGTACCCAGTTCTCCCTCTTGAATACTTGAACCACAATTCTCTTTGGCCAACAGTAACACTCTGAGTAAGGTTAATCCCCTGGCCTTGGAGATCAGGGAATTGGCAGAGCCTGTCATTGCCCGAATCTACATTTACACTGATTTGAGCAAAGGTTTTCCTGCCAAAATTGGGCTGGAGTGTGAAAACTGTAGGTGGAAACAAGTGCTGGACTATGAACATAATGCTTTCCAGTGCAGACTCTGTTCCTAGCATGGACATGTAGCAACTTCTTTGCCCGAAGGAAGATGCTTCTCAAGCCAAAAAGCAGAAGAATCACAAGCCCACCCAGTGGAAGGACTCTGTGACTGATCACCATTGGTTGTAACCAATCAAGGATCTAGAGGCACTTGAGCACGTAGTAGCTGCAAATGACGCCGCCCAACCCCCAACTGGATGCAGTGAAGATATTGACCTATCAGGCAATGAAGATATTGACCTATCAGTGGATAAGGACTTACCCCCTCTAATGCCAGTCTTCCCACCTAGCTGATCCCCTGGGAGCACAGACAAGGCATAAGATGGAACATTTGAAGAAAAGAAAGGGAAGCAAACCCTTTGGCCAAACCTATTGGTAAAATGCAATCAGAGTTATTAGAAACTCCAGAGTCTCAAAACAGTCTTCTTCAGAGCCAGCCAGGAACGGTTGGATTGAAATAAAGGAGAAAAAGGAAAAAAAAGGAAAAGAAGGGCAACTTAACAAATTGTATGATCCTCAGATCACAGAACCAGAAGAAGGCTGCCCCTCCTTAAGCTATGTAAAGCAGCCAAGCCAGTATCAAATGTTGTACTTGTGTGGCTTTTGGCATTCTAATTAGTAATCAGTTGTTTAGATGGTATATTATCTAGTCTAGGGGTCAATAGTTGAATATCAGACCCTGGATCTGATTTTTGAAGTCTACGAGGGGGATCAAATTGTTGAATATTGGACCCTGGATCATATCAGTAGAGCAGAATGTATGTTATAATAGAATGTATAATATTTTTTCTTTAATATAATTATCTTTCCCTTCAAAACAGAGAGACAGAAAAATACAATTCAACAAAAAATAGACAGAAAACATAATTTTTTCTTTTGGAAGAACAACACCCTCGATGAATAATTTGTTTATAAGCAGGATCAGTTTAGTTTTAACTCAACTAAAACGATCATTTCCAAGACCAGACAATGCTTAAACTACCACATACCAACAGTTAAAAGCACAATTGGAGGGAAAGGGCCAAAACATGCTATTTTGTTTCACTTTTTTGGGAACTATTGTTGTTTGCTACTATGATATTAACTAAAGTCCTTACTGGAAAAGTACAAAGAGTCTAGTTTTCAATAGCAAATATTATAAGAGTCACTGCAGCTGATTTTCAACATTTCTCCAAATGTTTGGTTGACAGTTTCAAGAGTAAAGTTTTTCAGTTCCACTGTAAGCTAAATTTAAATGCAGTGTTAACTCAGCTGGACAGATAAGATAAGATAAGATAATTTTATATCAAATGACCACAAAAGTAGGTCAATGGGACTAGAGGATACATCCAATGTGAGTACAATATGGGAGTGCAAAAGCAGCTCCCATGTAAGAAGAGGGGAAAACTGAAAGTATAGTCTACGTAAATATCCAACTAGGCTAAGCCCTAGGTCTAGCTAAAAAACCAAAACTAAAGTGTATATAACAATATCATAAGTGCGGTGATACAGAAAACAGTGCTAGAAGAATTACCAGATTCACCTAGGGGTGGCCCCACACCTATAGCAGGTGTGTTATAGGCATGCAAGTGCAAACCAAGTGCGTGGGTGTGACCCAGGAGTTGGGTGCACTGAATGAACCTGAAATGCACCCATTTAGGGCATTTGCTTACTGGGTGTATTTCCAGTTACCACAAATGCACCCGGTCAGTGAATGATCAACCGGTTGCATTCCCCAGTAGGGGAAACAACCCAACAGATTGGATGTGAGATTGGGAAACATGACCATGCTCATGAAGAGACCCGTACCATTTCATGCACTGCATTCTCCGGAGATGAATACAATTACAAAATAGAGATGAATACTATCTTTTATCAGAACTTTCTCCAAGAAATCAGCTGCGTAGGATCAATTCACCTCCCAGCCACGTGTCCAGTGTGCACTGTGGAGTCTGGACACCACCGCTAAACCATGAGGCCACCAGGTGAAAGATCCCCCTACAGGCTCTACCACTCACTCAACCCAACCATAGTGCTCATGACTCAGTCGATTTCACACATTTACTATTATTTCTCTTAATGCAGAGTCCTCCAGGCACCTCAACCAGAATTCAATCAGTCCATGGATCTCTTCCTCTCAACCATTCATAAACTTGGGCATTCCCCTTCTGTGGATTCACTCCCTCATGGAATTTATCACAGCAAGTGAGGCAGTTCAGGGAAGAAGTGTCCAAACCACCGATTGCCCTCCGGGAGACCTGATATGGTAATCATTGACTCACATGAAATCCATTCGCAACATAGACATTCAGGTTTCTATCTTTCCAAAGCCTCTCTGCTCACTACACACCAAGGTTTTAAAACTCAGCCTGCTAGGACTCGGACTCGACCAAGTTGACCGAGCAGACCACAAACGGGTCCGACTTGGCCAAATCAAGGAGTCGGTCCACCGGTTTGGTACCGAACCGGCCGAGTCGAGGCTTGATTCGGCCAGTTCAGTACCAAACCGGTCAACTCGGCCGAGCCAATGACACGAACCTATTGTGTGGCCTGTAGGTGGAGAAAACAATTTTTAATTGGTTTTTGAGGTTCCAAAACCCTAAAAGAAACTTCTAAACCATAAATCATCTCTATAAAGACAGCCCTACCCCCTCTATTTGCCTCACACTTCTCTCATTGAGCATTTGTGAGCATTTGGAGCTTGGAGTTGGTTTGACTGTGATTTGGCATCTAAGGGAGCAGGCTACAGGCTGAGACAGCCCATCTCCAAGCTTGGAGGCATCCCACAGTCCATTCATATCATTCTTAGGTATGTTGACAGCCAAATAATAAATCTGTCCCTGTTTTTTGCTTCATTAAATTGCAGTTTTGAAACTTGTCTTGAGTCTTGACTCTTTAGTGTTCACTGTTTTAGACTCTTTTAGTTTTATCAGCTTTATATTCTTTGTATTTTTCTCTCATAATCTGTTATCTAATGAATTATGAGAGCAAAACACAAAGTATATGAGGCTGGACAGTGGAAATACAAAAACAATTGTGACTTGTTTCAAAATTGCAATTTTACTATGTAGAATGATGAATCTAGATAGGTTAGTTGCTTTGAGCAATTTCACTTTTCCTTTGAGCAATATCTTCTTTACCTGCACACTCAAGTTCATTACAATTTAGTTGCTTGGTTAGTTACTTTGCTTTGTATAATTTGTATCTATTGTATATTTGTTGTATCCTTTAGTTAGTCTTTGTATTAACTTTGTAGATATTTATTTACTTCATTCTTTTGTACCTAGTCCTAATTGTAAATCTTGTATCTAGTAATTCATTTTGTAATCTAATTGTAATCTTTTGTAAAGCATAATCCCTTTAACTTAGTTGACCCGGTTATCGCTCAGTTTGTTGTTTAGGTCAAGTAGCTGAAGGTTAAGGGTCAAACTGGCGTAACAGGAGCTTCCCCACCCACTGTCACCTCGATGGGGGGCTCTTTCTATTTAGGGTGGCTAAGCCGAAGGGAGACATCCCTGGTAATCTGGGGTTTTGAAAGGAAAAGGCTTAAAGGATCAAGGTGAGTTTTCCCTTCACAGATTACCGCCAAGAAGATAGTCAAGAATGAAGAAATACCACAGAAGAAGCACTTGTTTGCGAGACAAAGAAACAATAAAACTAATACATGCAAGTAGTGGTTAATACTTCATTTGTCAATGACTATCAACATTTAATATACATGAGCATAAATAACAGTAATTATTGACGAAGTCAATGATTGCAATGATGACAAAGGCTTATAATATTACTTGTCAATAAATACTTGAACGATATAGCATCCAATGGAGATAAACAACCCTTTAACTAACTTAATGCATTAAATATCATTAAATGCTCATATATATGCAGTTGCTACGTCAAGCTCACTAGAGGTGACGTCAACTTTCTTCTAGGGTTAGTAATATACCAATAGACCAAATGAAATTTATCAGCACATCAATGTATATCATCAGATGACTAAGCCACAACGTTTTCTATCAACCAAGAGTTCAAACAAGGCATGACGTCATCATCAATCTAGGGTTAGTAGACGTTAGGGTTAGTTAGGGTTTCAAATTTAAGAGTTTTGAAAAAGTTGTTTTGGCACCACAAGCTCAACGTTGGAGAGGTAGACTAGTGCCTTAGGGTATTATGGAGTCAGAAACAAGGGCAAGGTCTCGGGAGGATCTAAATCTAAAGACAAGAGAGTTAGGCTCTATGGTG
>JZKD02S1674609.1:468572-516729 GCA_000966675.3 Picea glauca | reverse complement strand
GCCATGCCCTGCTAGAACACTGAATAGCCTCAACAATTCGGCCCTTCTGCCAAAGATGTCCAATCACTCTGGTAAATATGACAAATAGTAGATCGGGTAAAGGCAAGAACAACCCCGGTGCTCAAATATCCAATATCCCTCTCCAATCCCTGGATCTAACGCTCCTCCCTGTAATGGTCAGCCCCCCTAGATGCCTGAAACCCTTGATATTTCGTCCTCCCTCCTAGATACCTCCAAAATGTCCACAAACCGATAGAATGATAGATCGGGACACAACAATGAAAACCCAAGTGCTCAAATAGGTAAAGGACTTGCCAGATCCTTGGATCTAGCCACCCTCCAAAGAATGGTGCGCCCTCCTCTTGGGGAAATCGTCCCACTCTCAATGAAAATCAATCATCCATCAAAATATCCCCGGAAGCAACCAAGAATGGCGCTATGGCACCTGCAAAGAATGCCCAATACCTGGAATTCCCGAAATCTCTTCTCATCAACCAAAACGTGTGAGCCTAGCTCCACAAGTGTGCCCCCCTTGCTGGAACCCTCCAATGGTGCACCCTCCTTCTCTTCTTGTGCATGTGGCTGGTTTAGAATCCTCCTGCACTGATGTAGATCTGAACTAGAGTGGTGTGGGGGAGTATTGCATCCCCGAGACCAAGCTTGGGACAAGCTATGTGGAATCTTTCACCACTAAATAATCCTCTAGGGTTTGTTAAGTCAAAACCCTCAAAACCCCCAAGGTATGGGCTCTCTAGCTAGAATTCAGATATCAAAATGATAAACATACATGAATGAGAAAATAGAGGCCCTTGCCTCTCCTTTATACTTCCTGCTCACCTTGTCCCTCCAAAGTGACTTTAATTTTATTAATTATTAATTAATTAATTAAATCACTTTAATTAATTAATTAACCTTTTTACCTCTGAAAAACACCTTATCTCTCCTTGTGGCTTCCATGGACACTGAAATTCACTTTTCATCATCCTATCCTGTAGTGTTGTTCCTCCCGATTCCAATGAGCTATTACATTGAGAGGTTCCTCCAAGTATTGTGCCCAAAATGACCTCTTCAATGAATTTAATTAACTTATAGCTCAAAATACTCAAAATCATGGAAATCGTCAGAATGCAACAGAACCAAAGACAATCTATGTGGAATGGATCGTAATGATGAAATAGGATGAGCGATGCAAGCCAGACCCCAAAATATCCCTCAACATATTTTGTATTCGCTATAATATCCAACTGGCTACCCTGGTCATCATAACACTATGCAATACCCTGATGTCCCAAAGTGGGGACATTACAGTCCTCCCTGCTAGAATATTGCTTGTCCTCAAGCAATAACTGAACCCATCCAAATATAATACATGGGTCCCATGTCCACCTTGGGATGCACAGTAGGTCCCATTCAAAGATGAACTATCATACACTCCACCCCCTGGGTTCCATGTCAAGAAATGAACTGCAATACCCTGTGAAGCATAGTCCTGAAATATCTCAACTTTGTGTATCTCTTGCACATGACACATGGCCTCATCCCAGAATGAGTCCATCCTCGAAGTCCCTACCAAGATCAACATGGCCTCCATCAACTGTACATGTTGATGCCAGGATGAAGTATTGCAATACCTCTGTGAGACACCCTCAAGAGATGTGCTCTCCTCAACAATGAAGCTCAATGGGAAGTCAAAACAAATTTCCTCTGCAAAGGTCCACTCGCCCCTGTTAGTTAGTGAAATGCTCAACCCTGCAATTCCTGGATCCCATGCTAGTCTCTGTCGAAGATCACCATGTTGGCACTGCACTACACTGACCATGCCTGACTGTTCCCTGTATATATACTGGATCCTCCACTCTTGGATGCTCAAGTTGAAGTACCTATGGAAATTGGACCTATTGTCTAGAAGATGTATCTATAAAAAAATCTTTGTGGAAGTAGTACCGGCCCAACCATCTCCATGTCCGATCATGACGATCAAGAGTGAAAAGATGTATCACTCCATAGGACAAGTCCCTGTAGGCCCACTCCAAACCAACCCATGGTGGAGTATGTGGCTCTCTAGCGCAACCTGGGTCATCATGTAGTGAAACATCCTGCTAACCAAGTGAACTCTCGGATCCCATGGAAATATTGGAAGTTTATCACTTCCAATCTCCTCTAACTGCTCCTGTGTGAGACTGATCACTGTTAGAAGCCCTCTATGTTCATCTGCTATCACCTGGCCTATGATGCTCACCATCACGCACCAAGTCTCAACTGTCTTCCTAACATGGTCCACACCTGACCTGTTGTATTCCGTAAAGGTACTCTTGTTAGGTGGTCTAGGCCTACTCACTCTCCATGCCCTCTGCCATGGTCTATCTCTCCTCATGCTTTTGTCAATGATAAATGTGTTGGGAAAGTCCAATAGAAACATTTGTAGCTGACTGTAGGACTGGAAGATACCACAAGATTTGGTTAATCCCAAGGACTCGACCAGAATCTTTTCCATCGGTATCCATGATAAATAATCGCCTGTAGTCATCACCGAATCACAATCATTCGGTACAACCAGAAGTAACTCCTCCAACTGTTGGTCAACCAATCTCCATATCTCATCTCCCATGCGACTATTGGAAGGATGAAGGTGAGATCTTGTAACTATGTGTTGTTGCAAAGGCGTGACATCTTCATACTCCCCTAAGTGTGTCTCCTCCCTGTAATCCAATACATCCATCTGAATCTAACTGCATATCTCAGTATGTCTTTGTCAACTATCACTCATCACTGTATGCCCCTGCATACTCATGTCATCTCTTGTATACTCCTACTGCATCATAGATCCTGGGCGTATTACTAGATCAACCTTTGCCTGAAGGTCAACCACTCTCGGGACACAAATGGAAGGGTCCTTCATCAACTGGTGCTCCTCTGCTAGACCACCAACATCCTCTAGCCATGTGACCGAAGGACATATCTGACTGTATACTAGGATAGATGAAGTGGATCTCTGACGAATCTCCTCAAGAATCTCCTTTGATATGGACTCTGATTCTTGAAGAGTTGTCTGTGTGCCTCTCAAGAATCCTTGAGTGCTCTCCAACTCCTGAGTGAGTCGGTCCACCTACAACTCTTGCTCCCTCAAGTCCCTATGATACATATTGCCAATCTCCAAGAGGTAGTCCCTATCTTTCAACAACTGCTAGTAGTCGGTCCTCATCATAGACACTCTCTCCCTGAGAGTATGAAAGTCATCCATGGAAAATCCCTCATCCGAACTACCGTGTGCCACTTATGCCCTCCAACAATAATCTGTCATCAATGCACCTAGTGGTTTCCATGATCATATCTTCACCGACTCTCAATTTTCTTGTCAAGTGGTGTGACTCTTGATCATAGTCATGTTGAGGTGCCACCTCATATCCCTCACTGCTCGTGTCAACCCAGCTAGCGTCAACTCTGGAATCCCCAAACACACTCTCTACAGAAGATAAACTGTTGAACTATCCACTGTCTACTGTGCTACTGGGTCCTCCTATATGCCACTGCACCCCATCACAAGATGTTATCGCCCTCTGAATCACATTGTATCATGTATGAGTAGTTGTATCCTCCTGTGCACTCACCCTGCTACTATCATCTGCGCCTGGATCCCATATAGATGTGTCCAGGCACGTGCTATGGTTATCCTGACTAATAAAGAGTGCATCCTTATCAATGCACGCTGATCCTGGAAGTAAGTGCCCCATCAACCTGTTAGTATCCACAATCTTCTCAACTAATGGAGTCTCCAAAAGTCATGACTCAAACTCCTCATGTTGATATGTGAGTGTAGAATCAAATGTCTATACGTCATATATTCCCTCCTGGATCTGTGGACCTACATGTCCATGGTGTGCATCCCTTACGTACGGATCCTCTATGTTACAACTATTCTCATGTGATGTGGTTGTCATAGGTGTCTGGAAAGATGACAGATGTGTCATGGTCAACAAAGGACGCTCGCCATATCTAGGTGCGAGAACGTGTGAATCCTCACTAGTGTCACCACTCTGTTGAGGTGTAAGGTCATCAATATTATGGTGCTATCATCATGTCCATCCAACTGTCCCTCCAATGCGCAAGGGTCACTATCCTCCTCAAGTGCGCAAGAATCACTAGCCTTTGTGAAAGAGTCACTATCATCATTAGACTGCTCCAAATAAGCATCTATCACTCCATCCTCACACACCTCATCATCACTGTCATAGCACACCTCAATAATATGCTTCTTACCCTTGCCCCTACACCTATGATCGGGTTCCCAAGGCATCTTGTAACTGTAGCAAAATTATGTGCTCCTACTGGGTGTGGGGTTACTCTGTGCTTCCCTCCATCTAGCTATTGTGGCCATGCATTCCTCTGTTTGGTTTACCCAAAATGTAATCTCATATGTGCACCACTTAGGATTTCTCAGAGATAAATACTATTGAAATGTTGCTTGATCCCTAGTTCTCTCACTAAGGTCGTAGTAATATTCCCATCTACAAGGTATAGTCTCTCTAGTAAAATCCTTAATATAAATCTCCTCTTATGGAAGACCCCTCTATGGCTCTGCATGCATGCGCTAGATCCCACTGGCTGGCAGGAATCTAAGATCTGATACCACTGTAATGTTCCCAAGCCAAGATGCCAGGAACATCACAGTTTTCATGTGTTTTTAAACTTTTACTGGGTGTGGTATTTCGTCAAACACTTTGTTGATTTACTTGTTTGTTATGTGTTTACTTGCAGGTTGACCTCTTGATTTCGGCCTTAGGGTGTATGTTCAATAATCACACATAGATCTGAAGATTCAATCAATGAAAGTACAAGATACACCAAATATGGAACCAATAACAAGATTTGACCTTTATTAATATAATGAGTAAGAACCTGATACAAGAGTAAGGCTAATATGGAATGCTCAACATATGGCTCCAATAAGCACAATAGAAGCTGCTACAAAATTCTTTGAATAGAAGAATGAAAGCCTCCAAAGGTTGAATACTTAATGAAGACCAATTCCAGAACATATCTGATCCGTATGAAGTGCCAAACCCCAAAGCTGGAAGAGGCCACACCTTGCTGGAACACTGAATAGCCTCAACAATTCGTCCCTGTTGCCAAAGATGTCCAATCACTCCTGTAAATGTGCCAAACAATAGATCGGGTAAAGGCAAGAACAACCCAGGTGCTCAAATCTCCAATATCCCTCTCAAACTCTTGGATCTAACTCTCCTCCAAGGAATGATGCACCCCCCTGGATTCTTGAAACCCTAGATAATTCGGCCTCCCTCCTAGAGACCTCCAAACGCTCCACAAATCGCTAGAATGATAGATAGAGACACGACAATGAAAACCCAAGTGCTCAAATAGGCAAAGGACCTACTAGGCCCTTGGATCTAGCCACCCTCAAAAGAATGGTGCGCCCTCCTCTTGGGGAAATCATCCCACTCTCAATGAAAATCAATCCTCCATCAAAATATTTCCAGAAGCAACCAAGAATGGCACTATGGCACCTGAAAAGAATACACAATACCTGGAATTCCCGAAATCTCTTCTCATCAACCAAAATGTGTGATCCTAGCTCCACAACTGTGCCCCCCTTGCTGGAACCCTCCAATGGTGTGCCCTCCTTCTCTTCTTGTGCCTGTGGCTGGTGTAAAACCCTCCTGCACTAATGTAGATATGAACTAGAATGGTGTGGGGGAGTATTGCATCCCTGAGACCAATCTTGGAACAATCTAGGTGGAATATTTCACCACTAAATCATCCTCTAGGTTTTGTTAAGTCAAAACCCTCAAAACCCCCAAGGTATGGGCTCTCTAGCTAGAAGCTAGATATCAAAATGATAAACATACATGAATGAGAGAATAGAGGCCCTTGCCTCTCCTTTATACTTCTTACTCACCTTGTCCCTCCAAAGTGAATTTCATTTTATTAATTATTAATTAATTAATTAAATCACTTTAATTAATTAATTAACCTTTTTACCTATGAAAAACACCTTATCTCTCCTTGTGGCTTCCATGGCCACTGAAAGTCACTTCTCATCATCCTATCTTGTAGTGTTGTTCCTCCCAGTTCCAATGAGATATTACACTGAGAGGTTCCTCCAAGTATTGTGCCCAAAATGATCTCTTCAGTGAATTTAATTAACTTATAACTCAAAATACTCAAAATCATGGAAATCGTCAGAATGCAATGGAACCAAATCCAATCTGTGCGGAATGGATCGTAATGATGAAATAGGATGAGAGATGCAAGCCAGACCCCAAAATACCCCTCAACATCTCCTGTATTCACTATAATATCCAACTGGATAACCTGGTCATCATAACACTATGTAATACCCTGATGTCCCAAAGTGGGGACATTACAATTCCCCATGAGTCTCTTTCCTTGTTCCTCAAGCCAAAAATCTATGAGATGCATCATCTGTGAATTAATTCTTGTAGCAACATTTTTTACCCTTGGGTGGGATTACTAAGCAAGCTATGGAGAATGTAACATAATTGTTGTTATCATCAAATCTATGCATGATGGATCATATTCTAACAACCACTCCGGTATGCATTTTTACATGGTTTGAGAGATAAAGTGATTAATCAATATCGTTAATAAGAATAATGTATGTGGTGGTCTTGATGAATAATGTCATTTAGGTTCATGCTTGTATCGATCTTAGAAGCTCCAAATCATAACATCTTAGCCTAAGTAATAAGTAATTGATGCAATCACGCTCAATTTACTAGGGCCTATAAATAAATTAGGCTCTCTTGATGGCTATTATAATGTTTTGATAGAATTATCACCCTTCAACAAAGGCCTCGAGGTTTACTAGAATTTCTTCTTTTCTAATGAGATTTACAATGAAAATACCAAATGTGTTTGGCAGTTTAAAGGACATTAACTCCCATGGTTAAACATGATTGTGATATGCTCAAGATATGAATACAATATGTAGTCTTGAAGCATCATATGGATACACAAACAAAATATTATCTTCTATGGATGTCCACAAAAATATTTGATTCTAACATTATGTATGATGCTTTATATTGTCACTTTTAACACTTTGAAATTTCTTCGAAGAAAACATTAGTGACTCATTTTTTATGAAATTTATTTATTTTTAATGTACATATAACCCATCATAAGGTCACATTTCAAATTACAAAGTATGTTTATTATTAATTTCTTTGAAATTACATTGTATTTATTTCATGGTTGGTTAATTTTTAATGTGGTAAAAAATAAAAAAGGCAATATTTTTTAGAGTAAATATTTTATAAAGTGTATACCTAGTTTACTCGTACAAGTACATTAGCAACTTTTCATAATGAAAGGGTTGGATGAATATATACTCTTCAACTTGAAATTAAGTGTAGCTCTTAAAATTTGATAATCGATGACTAGAATGATTACTCTAGTGCACTTTTTATGATGAGGAGAAACCATAGCCATCCATATGTGTTCATTCATGCACATATGATGAGAAGATAAAGCATTGCTCAAAACTTAGATGGCATGGAGATTGAGTTGAGAGAACACAATTATTTTAGTTATTTTGGTATAAAAACATTTGGCATTTTCGTACATTTAGTTTGATCATGTGATTTAGTGATTGGAATGGGACTATTATGAAAAAAGGGTGCACTCTAAACATTCTATGAATTTGGCCTTTTTTTTATGCTCAAAATAATGGTAAGGGAAACCATCATATTTAGTTTAAAATCCAATAAGAATCATTTTGGATTGATGGAATTGCACATATCCATCATTCACATTGCAAAATCAGGTTGCAATAGGGTATTCTAGGGTGTTGAATCCATTTTTGCATTAAAAATAATTATTTCAACAATCCAAAATTGCAATTTCAACAATGATTGGCCAAATTCGAGTGATGACAAACCAAAAAAGGTCAAAATCGTAGAACATTTATCCTTCTTATGTAAAAAGTAGAGTAGGTTTAAACTTTGGTAGGTGTAGAATCCTTCTATGTGTGGTATTTTAGGTGAGTTGGCTACCCTCTATTATCAAAGGTTAGCTTAACATATTTTCCATATCTCACGGACTAATATCTAGGTTCAACAAAGCAGAGAAATTAGTGCAGTTTTTGGGGAACTTATTGAAAAACAATCCCCCAAGGAATTCCCCCTAGTTATTTCTATCAACCATAGGGGCTTGGTAACAACACATAAATGATGTTACCTAAGAAGAACTATAAATTTTCATGAACCTAACCTACAATTTGTACAAGAAACTATGATTGCAATGATAGACTGTAAGTCAACCTTGAAAAACTACTATGCCATTGGCCACTCTAGTGGACTAATGGTTAGATGGAAGGCCTCCTTCCTTCACATTAACTACATAAAAACTACAAATTTCATGCTAATTTCATTATTTTCTAAGCAATACAATGCCAAATTGACCCATTAAGCATCTATGGTCCCCTCATCAATAAAAAATTCTTCTATGAAGAGATGCATGAGAAAGGGATAACAAAATCCCTGTAACTCATTATTAGAGGATATCTGAACCTTATCATAAACATCTAAGAGAAGTAGGTACCAATATCAAGGGATCTCAGTGGAGTAGTCAATTTTAAACCAAACTCCCTCTCCCCAACTTGGATGATTAAAATATTTAATGCATAATATATCAGAAAGAAATTTAAAATTTTCATTATCAAGGAATCCTTCACACTCTATCAGATATAGATCTATGGCGACCCTAAACAATGTATTGGACCGTTCCATTATCATCTTATATATTAAGAAGGAAAATAATAAATCCCCATTCTATTTTATATTCAATCTAAACCGGATGCACTTCCTAGACTATTTGAAATTGGTCAAGGAGAACCATGATCCTTCAAATGGAGAGGAAGAGGGGACTACAATGTATTTGTTTAATTTTTTTTCCTAAAGATAAATATATTCACCAAATAATGTAGTCTAAATAAGTTTGGGAATAACACATCTTCCTATATAAAGGAGGTTGAAAGTATAACTCTTCATGATTATGAAATGAATTGTGACCCCCACCAAGAATTCACAATGGAGCTCAAAAATATGGAGGAATCATATTTGAAACCTGACGACGCACTCCAAAGGCACCCCTAACCTCTCCAACTCTATTTGAATAGTATTCGAGCATCATCCCCTTATAGCATTAGTACATGGAATAATTTAATCTCATAAAATATAAGGGGAACCCACTCATGTCCTATAAGGTAGATTGGAAATGGATGCCTCTCAAACAATAGTGGACAAACCAACAAGTCAAAAATATTACATTTCCAAGGCTATCTCACAATCTAATGTCAAGGTTCAACAAAGTAGAGAACTCGATATATTTCATGGGGCACTTAGAGAAAAATAAGCCCCCAAGGCATTCCCCCTACAGATTCTCATTTCTATCAACCATGTTAAGAAATAGAACACAAGACGAGAACTTGGTGGAAAAGGATTTAAGCCATATTCGACACATGTATTAATACAATGTTATCAATAAATAGTACATGTCTCTGACCACCTCTAGATCTATATCTCACTGACAACTCATTAGTGGGTAAGGATGACAACTCATAAGAAGGTGATTTCAGACTTTGTGATTGTCTAGGGACTCACAATCTAACATCAACCCCCCCTCAATCACAAGTATAATTAATTATACCATTAAGGAAACCAGAAACAGTGTGTAAATGAGTATCATATTCAGTATTCAATCTGAAACATTTGAACTGAGCTTTGATGAATATATGCTTAAAAAACTACCAAAATGGATGTTGAATGGTTCATCTGAAATGAACTTTGAAAGAGAACATAAATTTTGGAAGTGATCCACTACCATGTTTTAACATTCCCCTACTAATTGGTGAACAAATAGGATTAGCTACATTCTATTATCAATGAACAAATAGGATCTTTGAAGCGCTCTTTGAATTTAGGCACAATTAGGTTTTGAACAACTTCCCAATGAATAGAGCAATGACATGATTATAGATTTTGTGCTAGAACTTCCCAAATACGTTGATTTGAAGAGATTGATTGAAGTTGATTGAATTGTAGTGGCCTTTTTTAGGAGACCAGTTGTCATGCTAGAATTCCCAAATTCTGATTGAATTTTAATTGATGGGACTTCAAAACTTGAATCCTGAATATCATCATTGATATTCCCCCCTATCAAGTGCAATGTGAGACATATGTGGAAGGGATCCGATCTTGAGCTTTGGATTGTTCTTCAATATCTCTTTCATAATTGTAGTTGGTACCATGAATTTGGTGGTTTTGGTTGAGCACTAACCATTTTCACAATATACATTGCCCCCGAAAGTGTCAGAGAGGTCCATTTTATCTTTATCAATGTACTCCCCTTAATTGCAAGAGACTACCTTTCTCTTTGGACCATATTTCAATTCAAAGGTCATGTATAATTAGGGCCCAATCATGCCCAAAATATTAATGTGGAACAATTGTTTGAAATCCTTCTGCTTTTGTGATTTCTCCATGCAAATGTGTCTTTACATGTGTTTGAACTAGAAAGTAAGACTTATGCAACTTCTTGAATTATTTATTCCATCACTAAGAACTTATCCAACCATAGTGAATCATTTTCTTCTTAACCTTCTTCTTCTTTTGACATTTATCTAAATGATGATTTGTCTTCCCGCAAAGAAGACAAGGATAGAGATCAAAATATTGATTCTCCATGTGACCAACTTGATGACAACATTGGCACTTACCATTATGATATTGAACTAAAATAGGTGCAGTGGAATATCCTTGAAGGAATCCTACACTGTAGAAGTGGATTGGTCTAGAATAGTCTAGAATATGAAAGGTAACTTCCACATCATATATGATCCTTGTTACATTTTTGTTGTTGTGAATTTCTTCTGAAGGTCTGATGATAGACTTGGAAAGACCATTTTGTGCTTGATGTTCTTCCCTGCATTCATGACAGTTTTATTTTGTAACGTTAAAATAAAATTTAATCTTAGTTTCGCTAATATTGTTTTTGGTAGTACTCCTTGCTTCCTCTTGTGACTCATCTTGAATAAAACTTATATTTATCAATTCATTGTATGATTCCATCTCATGACTAGTTAAGTAATCATCAACAATATATTTTGTTTCCTTTGTATCAACCATCGGTTCATTTGTATCACAAATAAATTCAACCATTTGTATGAGGTCATTTGTGTCACAAGTAGCATCCACCATTTACATTAAGTCATTTGTGTCACATATTACATCAACCATGTTCTCAATTTGTTGCTCCTTTTCTATTAATTTTAGTTGAAGTTTCTAAATAAATTTATCCTTTAGATCAATTTGGTTGTGAAGATCAATAACCTAATTATCCAATTCATGTAAAGATTCATATAGTTCTTTGATTTCTCTATTGTCAGTTTGCAAATGCTTTCCTCCTTTACCCATTTTTTTATTTTTCATGCTCACTTGCCTATTTATTTTCTTATGTGGAATGCTCTCTTGTTTATTGCTAGCAATATTAGGGTGTCGGGTACTATCGATAATGCAACCCAAAGTGATCTTTTAAAATAATTAATGTTTTTAATGTAATGCCTCCTTAGTCAATTTCAAGCATATCTTTGCACAATTTATTTTTGAAAGGGTTTGAAACTCCACCCTTTTTACAATTTGATGATGGTTATCCTTCAATTTGTACAATTCAATGATAAATTCTAAAAGACTATTGATTTTGGCATGAATCAAATGAATCTTTAGCAATGCTCCAAGCAACTCTTAGTCTTTTTATTGCATGCTTTGAATGATCAATATGTGTATGCCTTATAACTCTGTGTGCGTTGTGTTGATTGATAAGTTGCAATTGTAGATTTAAGTGTCAAAAATAGACACACAATATCCACCATTAATCATTCAAAATAAATTGTAAACCATTGCACATGAGCACTCTTGGTGTACCTATGACCCCTTTATTCAAATTTCAGGTGGATCTAGGACACATTCACCATCACACAAAAAATGATAATTTTATTAATAGATTTGGCACATGAAGATTTCAATTATGCTTCTATTCTACTTGCCATTGAGAATATAATGGGATTCCAATCATGGTAATACTATCAAACCTTTCACAAGTTGAATACCAAAACAATGTTATGCCACCAAGGTGTCCCAGACTAGCATTAAACCTCCCAATTTGACCTCAAGGAAAAAAATGTTGTTTCTATCTTCAAACAATATCACCCACAACACTCCACTAATCAAATTATTAAGTATTGTGCCCAAAATAATTTTGATTCAAAGATACATAATTTGAGAATTCAATAATGTGATGGTTATAATAGGTCAAGAAATTCCAAGTTTATAAAATACTCATGTTTGAGGGACAAAACCATCACTAAAAAAAATGTATACCTCATTTATAGCCATTATGTGGGATACTCCTCTTATTTTGATTGTGTTTTAATGGATCATTTGTAGAATCAATCCAGGGTACAAAAGGCATGTTTCAAACTTCAAATCTTGAATAGATCGTTGTGAAGAGGGTTCCCACGACTTGAAGAGGAAATTAACAATTTCATTCAACCCTCAACATCATATTGACCACAATTTCACTCAACATTATTTATCCACGGGTTTCACTCAAGCCTCATACCATGGTTTCACTTAGCACTCAACATCATTTCTCCCAAGGTTCAATAGTTGTTATAATAGCACTATCTCAATATTTGGAGCCCGATTTTGGGCATTGGAAATTGGCAATGAGTAGTAGGTAATAAGCATTTGAATTTGGTCGTTGACCACTAAATCCATTGATTTGAAACTATAATGTTCATGCATTCTCTACATAATGTCTCAAGAGAATGATGATTCCAAATGTGTTGTCAAGACGGATCCAAAAATCAAAAAATACTTGAGAGAGAAAAAGTATTATACAAGTTTTTGTGGGTTGTTGTTTACAAAATTGCACCGAGAACCCTCTTTCCAACCGATGCATGGGATACAATAATAGATCCTTTTATTGCAAATTCAATCCAAAATAAATAACTAGAAATAGGAGGCATATCTGATTGAGTACTTGTGGGAAAACAACGAGGCTAGCATCGACAAGGGAAGGTCATTACAATAGTCTCGCAAGGGAAGGTGTCCTAAGAAATTAGAAAATGAAGAACATTGATCTGTGGATAAATATGAGAAAATAGGTATGAAATCCCTATAAAATAGATAGAATAATCCATAGAAATTCCACTCTTGAGGCAGATCAACCTTCTTAACAAAACATGGGTTTTACTAACACGGATTTTGAATCAAAATCTGAATCATGTAGATTTATTCCTTGTGTGTGTATATATATATAGCTTAATTGGTTAAGGTGTGGATTTCGTTGCTGCTAGGTGACCCGAGTTCAATACCCTTACAGTGAATTTGGTCGGGAGGAGACACCCAAAAATCCAACCATGTTAAGGGTTAGTGTAGCCTAGGCCGAGTGCGGTCCCCAGGTGATTTTGATGGCTTAGATGCCCCTGGGTTGTGGTTTCTTAGCCAATGGTTAAAAATGGTGGCCCCACAGGTTACAAACACATTTCTAACAATATGTGTGTGTGTGTGTCCTTAAAAACGTGTAAGACAAATGAAACAACTGAAAAATATAGCACAATAGCGTAATAATGGAAAAACATTGACAATAAACGTATTTATGATGTATTCCATTATGAATGTAGATCTAGTGTGTAGTTGATATTGGTTGTTATTGTGTTGTCAAAAATTTTGGATCTTCCTTCCATCCGACTACAATTTGATTTGAAATTGATCAGTAACAAGTTTTCATCTCTTCCTTTGTCTAATAATAACCATAAATGTTCATGAGCCCAACCTACAATTTGTACAAAAAATTGTGATTGAAATGAGAAACTATAAGCCAACCCTGAAAAATACTTCCCTGAGCGCACTTCCATTTTATATTCAATATAAATTGGATGCACTTCCTAAACTATTTGGAACTAGTCAAGGATAACCAAGATCCTTCAATGGAGAGAAAAAGGAGACTACATTGTATTAGTTTCAAAAGAACCTCCGCAAGATAAATGTAGACACCAAATAATTGAGCCTAAATAAGTTTGGGGATTGCACATCTTCATGTGTAAAGGAGGTTGAAAGTATAACAACTCTTCATGATTAGTCAATGAATTGTGACCCCCACGAAGAATGCATGTTGGGCCTCAAAAATATGGAAAAGGAGAGGGATCATCTATAATATTGGGAGGATTCTTGATAGTGCACAAATAATAGGGTGATATGGCTCCAAGTCAGGGATCAAAACACCATTTTTTCATAAAAAGGCCATTATGGTGAATCACAAATGATAAGGGGGGATTTGTAAACATCTAGACAAGATTAGTAGAGTTGGTGTGAACTACTCCAAGGAGTTATAAACTCATCCACCTGAGGAAAATATTAGAATAATTAATTCAATTACCTTGTCCTTACGAGGTTACTTGGAAAATGATACAAATGATCTCCTCAGGCAAGAAATCGCCATGGATGATCTCAATTAAGCTTAAGAAAAGATGCAAAATTGAAAAGCATTAGGCCTTAATGAATTCCTAATTGAATTATTTTGTGGTTTTATGGACTCTATTCAGTGAGGAAATTCTAATGGTTATTGAGGAATCCATGTGTCATGTGAAAATATAACATGCCTTCAAAAAAAAAATCACAACCACCGCATTGAAGGTGAATGACCCTGCCCACTTAAACCAATTCAAATCCATTTGACTCTATAATTGTGTATACAAACTCATTGCAAGAACCATTTCATCCAGGTTGCAAAGCATGTTCTCTAAATTCATATCCATGCATGTAATGGTATTTCTTGAGGGAAGATACATATAAGATTTCATAGGCAGAGCCCAAGAGGTCCTTTAGACTGCAAAATCTATCCAAAAAAAGTATTTAATAGAAATGATTGACTTGTACAAAGAATTTGACCACACTAGCTAGATTGACCTCAGAATGATACTTATGTAGGTCGATTTCTCCCTTCACTTCATTAACTGGAGTGAAGAATGCTTTAATTTAGCCTACTTTGTCATACTTATCAATGGATCAAACTCTCCCTTCTTCCATTCCTCTTGGTGACTATTACAAGGAATCCCACTATGTCCATTGATCATTTTAATAGTCATTAAAAGATTCAATAAGCTAATACAAGTGGGAAAAAAAATGGTTAATATCTTGGGCATTAACTTTGAAAGACAAGCTAAAGTTACCCATGTTATGTTTGTCAATGGCATGCTTCATATGGTGTAATGTGTTATGACCCAAGGGGGGGATATATAGGGTTAAATGTATATGATATGACCCCAAAGGGGGGCATATATGGGAATAAATGTACATGTAATATGTAAATATATATGCAATAGGATCAACCTAATTGTAAAGGGGCCTCAAGTGTAGGTGTGAATAGGTATATATAGAAAGCATGTATTCATTATCTGATGTATGAATTTATTTGGTTATGTGGAGGAGGTTCTCCTATTGTTTAAGGAGTTATTGTGTAACTCATCTCTACTATCTATATTGGAGTTGTTATCCATGCTCACATTATTGTACATGGTGTGTACTTATGTTCTATTATGATATCTTAATCATTTGGTACATAATATTTGGTATTAGAGCATCTATCCTGGGGTTTTTTCTTCTCCAAGTAAGTCATCTTAGCATTTTTTCTATAACTTGTTTTCTAGGATGAGTCAAACAAAAAAAAATGGATTTTATTTAAAAGACATATCAAGGTATATTTGGTACAAATTTCAGTTTTTGGATCATTATACTTTCAGAGATACAACCTATGGAAGATATGGTTTTTGACTCATCCTGAATTCAGTTTTAAACAAGTCATCTTGACATTTTCACGTTAATTTTTTTGGGGGATGATTCAGAAATATAAACTTAGAAATTATTTATCATACATATCAATTTATTTGTGGTACAAATTTCATCTTCTGGGTCATTATACTTTTAGAGATATACCCAGTGGAAGATAGGGTTTTTTACTAGTCCTATAACTAGTCTCAAACAAGTGTTCCAGGTAAAATAGTCATATATTCTACAACGAGGATCCAAATTTAGTGACGCCAATTGCATTTGAAAGATAATATTCCATAGTATTTCTGGTACAATTTTCATAATCAAATATAAAACATTGGACATGTGGCATTTTGTGCAAGTTCTCTCTCTAGAAAAGGCCAATAAACAACAAGGTTTGGGAAAATTACCATAACTTTCACTTGGAACATCAAATTTTTGTCAGACCTATGGCATTGCAGAGAAGACATATAAAAGTACTACAAGCCAAAATTTTAGACCCATAAGGTCTGAAATTTTAGAAATACATCAGAAGGAAGGTCGACTAGAAGGACATAATCCAAGTCAGGGTTTCAAAGGTATGATCACTTAAAACTATCGTAACTTTTGATTGGGATGTTTGATTGAGATGATTAAAAATCCATTGGAAAGATAAAACATATAATATTGTATTGGGACAAGGATTATAACTATTTTATATCGTATCCTTAATATATTGAGGTTGGAAGTTGATGATTGGGTTAGACCTCACTTAAGAATCAATGGCAATACCCAGATTTACAGGAAATGAATATAAAGATGAAATGAATCCTATGGAATGGTTGAGGTTAGTAAAGGAATATGGTAGGAATCCTTTAACAACAAGAATTTATTTTTTTTGTGAATATCTAAAGTGGTGTAAGAGTATTGATGAGAATACTAGATGGAACCTCACATGGGAGGAATTTGAAAAACTCTTTTCAAATAAATGGATCTAGGATACAAAAGTTGAGGCAATGTATATAATTTGAGATGAGTTAAAAGAATCAAAAGAAAGGATCAATAAGAAGGGTGGTGAGCTATATAATATACGAGACCTTAATGAAACACTCATTAAGGAGGTTCAAAAATTAAAACAAGGAAATAGTAGCAAAGAGAAGTGGAAAAAGGACAAGTCAAAGGAAGAAATGAAAAAGAAATATGAATAAATAGGTATATTAAGAAACAATAATAAAAAAATATTAGATGAGGTCAAGAGACTGAAAGAAGAAAAGAAGCATGGTCAAAATCATGAAAAAACAAGGATCTTGGATGAAGAGACTACCAAAAGACTTGAACAAGATATTTACAAGAAGGTTGAGGAATCCCTAAATACCGGTGAGGTGAAATCAGAAATGCAATCTATAATTGAATAAGTATGTCAAAATTTGATAAATGGGGTGACATTATAGCTTCAAAAGGAGAAAGAAGACAAGATTCAAGAAGGTCACCAAAAGATACTTGAAGAAGTTGAACTTCATCTAGAGGATGCACATACCAATTATGACGGTATTATCCCCAAGGATAGAGTAATCAAAGAGGAGAGAGGATGTCATTGTCTCTAAAAAGAATATAGATGAAATGCATTTATAGAGTGAAGGGAAATCGTCAAATGTGAAACCATATTGACACCCTCATTGACGGGAAATATTTCAAGGAAGACAAGAAGGTGGATATCAACATTATAAAGGAAGATTATGGAATACTTATGAATATTCAAGGAACAAGGAATCACAAAATGATTATTCAACAAGATATTATCATAGACCAACATCTACTATAAATTGGAGAAGCTTCAACAATAATACATGGAATCAAGGGAAAGAAAATTATGCAACAACTAGCCACCAAGGATTATGACCGAAAATAATTGATTTTGGATGGATGGATCATTATCAATGGAAATGAGAAAGCAAGGACATAATAAAATGATATTACTTGGTTTCATCACATGTGAAGCCTTTAATTGCAAAGCTTTGAGGACAAATTTTTTTGGAGGGTACTATGTTATGACCCAATGAGAACATATATAGGTTTAAATGCATATGATATGATCCCAAGGGGTGGAATATATGGGGATAAATGTACACGTAATGTGTAAATATATATGTTATAGGGCCAGCCTAATACTAAAAGGGCCTCATGTGTAGGTGTGAATAGGTGTATATAGAGATCATGTATTCATTATTGAGAGAGGGGACTTGCAATGCATGAATGTATTTGATTATGTGGAGGAGGTTCTCCAATTGTTTAAGGAGTTATTGTGTAGCCCATCTTTGTTATCTATATTGGACTTGTGCTCCATGCTCACATTGTTGTACATGGTATGTACTTTTGTTTTGTCATGATTTATTAGGAATTTGGTACATATCATAATGGAACCATTATTAAGGAAAAGGATTGTGAAAAAATCATAAACACTTAGTTATGTTACAAATACTTAAGATATCACAATAGCCCAGAGTACACACCATGTACATCAAATGTCATAATGGAGCACAACTCCAAGACAGATAAGGGAGATGAGTTACACAATAACTCCTTCAAAAATACGAGAACCTCCTCAAAATACCCCAATAATTCATACATCCAAATCACATTTTCCCTCAATAGTGATGTTAGCTAGCTAGAGAGGTAGTGTTTGGAGGAGGGGGCTGGGGGAGGGGGGAGAAGAGGGCCCACAGTGATAATAGTGGAGGCCATTCAATGTAAGGTGTATTAGGTCCACTATAGTATTAAATAAGGCCCACTATGGTACTTAGATATAATAAATGGGTAGCTAGATATAATAAATGTAAGAGGACTTCATAGAAGGTTCTACTTCTAGAAGATTCCTCCTCTAGAATGTTCTTAGGTGATGGTAGAACTATATAAAGTGGTTCAATATATGTAATGGGACATGAATAAAAGTATTGTATTGTGAGTGATAGCTCAATAAGAGCTCGAAGACGCAAGTGAACAGGAGAGGATCCCTTCCATAATAGGATCCATTGTTCAGTGTTGCCCTACCCTAAAGGTTTGATAATAATAAGTGGAGATTTATTCGATACTGTCTTTGAATATTTGTGGTATTTTTGTATTCATTCTTTGGTACTTAACAAGTGGTATCAGAGCACTTTCCTTTGCAAAAATTGTGGACAATTTTTATTTTATTTTTTGCAGATTTTTTTAGAGAAGAAAAAGAGGTTTGCGACATTCCAGACAATTTCTATATATTTATGTGAAAAATTTGCAGAAACAGATTGTATATCCGTGTTCCTCTCAGAAAAAAAAACCCAATTTAAAAAAAAAATCGCCCGAAAAGGAGTCTGGGAAGTCAAGATATAAACATTTTAAAATCTGTAAATTTTAAGGGTTTTTTCCGCGGATGACGATGTGATTTTGTTTGATTTATGTAGCACTCGGAGGATGAAATTGCTAAAAAACATTACATATCTGAGTTCCTCTTTCAAAAATAGTTGATTTCATAAAAAAAAAATCACCCAAATCAGAGTTTCAGATGTGAAGATATCGTTGATTTAAAATCGGCCTTTTTGGGGGTCTTTCAGAACGACAACGAGACTGCAGAGTTCATAACTTTTCACAGGGTGCTCAGATTGCTGCCAGATCAGTGTCATTAGATAGATAATTTTGACATATTTCTTTTGGTACATTATATGTGGTGTTTTCAATGGATATTAGACTTCTCGTGAAACTTCAAAATAAGTTTGCATCCCTCGAGACATGTCTTCAACAAGGTTTTCAAAATATTCAGGCAAGTGTTCAAAATATTCAAGAAATCACCCTTGGAATGCAAGAGAGACATATTATGCAGGACATCAGGGATGAATATAGTCAAGAATTATATGCATGGTATGATTTTGAATCCGCTTGTGATGATTGGTATATGGATAGTTGTCATTTCTAGGATGACAACCACTTCCATCTTTTATTTGAATTCTCTACTCCACCTTCTATAGAGAACATCAATGTGACAAATAAGGAGCTAGTTATGATTAGCCGTGTCTAGCCTGCATATTCTACAATGGTATTGTTCCTTCTAGATTCAACTTTGACCCTTTCCCACTATGTGGATGAATATTCTTATTTGGATCCACATGATAGGTGTCAGTATTGGGAGCATCATTTTCAGTTGGTTATTGGGTGTCGATATCTTCCTCATGGAGTTCACATGAACACTTGGACATGTGACCCAGGTTTACAATGGCGTTTGGACTACTTCATCATGGTGTCTTTCATTTCTCAACGGGACCCTGGTTCTCTAGTCTACTTCAGCACTATGGTCCACACTTATCCATGGGACCCTGGTATATGGTTGTACATCAAGCATTGAGGACAACGCTTTTATAAGGGGGATGGAATGATAGGTAGCTAGAGAGGTAGTGGGGGGGCAGAGGGCCCATGATGATAATAGTGGAGGCCATTCAATGTAAGGTGAACTAGGTCCAATATAGTATTAAATAAGACCCACTATGGTAGTTATATATAATAAATGGGTAGCTAGATATAATAAATGTAAGAGGACTTCTTAGAAGGATTTGCTTCTAGAAGATTCATCCTCTAGAATGTTCTTAGGTGATGGTAGCACTATATAAAGTGGTTCAAGCAATGTAATGGGATATGAAGAAAAAATTGTGTATTGTGAGCAATAACTCAATAGGAGGATTCCCCCTCCAAGAGGCAAGTGAACAAGAGAGTATCCCTTCCATAATAGGATCCATTGTATGGTATTGCCCTACCCTAAGGGTTTGATAATATTAAGTGGATATTTATTCTATATTGTGTATGAATATTTGTGGTATTTTTGTGTTCAGTATTTCTCAATAGAAGGATGTCCCCTCGAAGAGGCAAGTGAACAGAAGAGGAGACCTTTCATAATAGGATCCATTGTATGGTGTTTCCCTACCCTAAGGGTTTGATAATAATAAGTGGAGATTTATTCTATATTGTCTCTGAATATTTGTGGTATTTATGTATTAAGTATTTGGTACTTAACAAATGACTACATGATCTCTATATATACATATTCACGCATTGCATATGTGGCCCCTTTATTAGGCCAACCACTATTACATATACACTTGACCCCATAATTTCCCTCCTTGGGATCATATCAAAGTAACCTCCTTCAAAAATATTTATGCTCAAAGTTTTGCAATTAAGGGCATTACATGTGATGAAACCAAGTAATAGGATTTCCTTGTATTCCCACTTTCTTGTTACCACCAATGATGATCAATCCATCCAAACTCATTTTTTTTTCCTTAATCATTGATAGTTCGTTGTTGCATAATTTTGTTTCCTTTGATTCCATGTGTTGTTATTGTGACTTATCCAATTTGTTTTATGTTTTGGTCTCTAATAATATCCTATCAAATAATGGTTTTGTGTTGCCCTATTCCATGAATATTGTTGATAATTTCCTCTTCTTCCTTAGTAATGTTCAATTCAATATTCTTGTCTTTCTTGAAAACTTTATTCATAATGAGGGTGTCACTAGGGTTTCACATGTGATAGTTTTCCTTCATTTTTCACACCCATGTCATCCATTTTAATTTCAGAGACAATGACACCCTTTATCCTTGATGCTTGGTCTTCAATACTATCTAATTTTGAGATAATTCCATCATATTTAACTTTAAGATTTTCAATCTAGAGCACAATTTCATCAATTATTTTCTATTTTTGAAGCTACAATGTGATGCCATCCATCAAATTCTTATGTCCTTCTTCAATTCTAGATTGCATTTATGTTTTTACCTCATCTATGTTTAGGGCTTCTTCAATCTTTTTGCAAATTTCCTCTTCAAGTCTTTTGGCAGTCTCTTCATCTAAGATCCTTGTTTTTTATTGATTTTGACAATGCTTATTTTCTTCTTTCAATCTCTTGACCTCATCCAGTAATTTTTTACTATGGTTTTGTAATCTACATATTTCTTCATCGTTCTTGAATTTTCTCATCTTTCATTGCTTTAATTTCTTAACATCCTTAATGAATGATTCATTAAGTGATTGCAACTTACACAAATGATCACCTTGTTCCTAATATATTATTTTAATTCCTCATTATATTTATGTAATTTGGAATTATCTTCTTTATATTCATTGAATTCATCTTCAATTGTATGCATCACTTCTATTAAATTTCAAATACATCCCATGTGGTGTTTCATCTAGTATCTTTATCAATACTCATCCACCACTCTCGATATTCACCATAAAATTGATTACTTTCCCCAAAAAGAGTCTTAAAATTTTTCATTATAATCCTCAACCATTCCTCGAGATTGATTTCATTTTTATCTTTATCTCCACTAAAGTAAGGTATTTCCATTCTTTCTACTCAAGATCCAACCATAAACCTCAAGTTCCAACCTCAATATATTGAAAATAGTGTTATAAAATGGTTATTATTCTTTTCCTAACATATTATCACGTCTTTCCTCTTTCCAAAGGCTTTTGAATCACCTAAATTGGACCTTCCAATCAAAAGTTATGCTAATTTCAATATAGCATACCTTTTAAAACCTTGATTTGGAGATTGTCTTGATGATTGACATTTGTCATGATATATCTCTGAAATTCTGGCCCCTCGAGGTATTAAATTTCATCTTTCAGTATCATAATATGTCTTCTCTACAATTCCATAGGTTTAACCAAATTTTGAAGTGCCAAGGGAAAGTTATGGTAACTTTCCCAAAGCTTGTTATTTTTGTTTATTTCGAGAGAGAAATTGTGCGGGCTGCCATGTGTCCAATTTTTTAGATCTAATTCTTAAATTTGGACCTAAAATACTATTATTTGTTTTCTTTCCAATGGAACTAGTGGAAGTCAATTTTGATTTCACTAGCTTCATATATGATTATTTTGCCAAGAACACATATTTGAGACTAGTTTCAGGACTAGTCAAAAACCTTAATTTACACAGCCTATATTTATGAAATTATAGCGAACCAAAACCTAATTTTTTTACCACATGTACTTCCTTATGTCTCTTCAAGCACCCAAAAAAAATTCTATCTAAAACTTCCTGGAAAAAAAATATAATGAAAATACCAAGAAGAATCATTTGAAGGACCCAAACCCAAGGATCGTATGCTCTAATACCAAATTTTATGTACCAAATACTTAAGTTAGCAGAATAAACCAAGGTACACACCATGACACCAAATGTGAGCATGGAGAAAAAATCCAAGATAGATAATGGATATGAGTTACAGAATAACTCCTTAAAAAATAGGAGAACATGCTCAAGATACACGGATACATTCATACATATAAATCAGGTCTTCCCTAAATAATGGCTACATGATCTCTATATATACCTATTCACACATTGCACATGTGGCCCCTTTATTAGGCCAACCACTATTACATATACATTTAACCCCATATGTGCCCCCCTTGGGATCATATCATATACATTTAACCCCATACATACCCCCCTTGGGGTCATATCATATACATTTATGCCCATATATTCCCCCCTTGGGGTCATATCACATTTTCTTCTCTACAACTAAAATGGATATTAACATAGTCAATTCATCAATGAGATTCAAACTACCCCGAGACCACCATGAGATGATCAAAAAAATTCTTCCCTTTGCTATCCAAGGTTTTGAGAATATTTTTTACCTTGGTTTCCACTTAAATCCCAATAGATATATTATCAATTACTAGACATGCTTGTGTAAAGAATAAAATAAATAATAAATAACTAGAATCACAAGTGGATCAATATGGAAATGAGTATGGTCTTTACCAAGAACGTTTTACTAGCTATACTTGTCTACTAGCTTTCTCTATCCAGTCTCCCTAAGAACCTCCTCAAAAATATATTCTAATTCTATTTCTCCTACCTTTGGAAAAAAATAAAGAGGTAGATGGCCTCCATTTAGTCTCTTTGGAAACACTCTCCAAGACCAAGGAATTTGGTGGCTAGGGTATAATGAATATGGGAAAGTTTTCCAATGCACCAATCGCCAAGGGTTCTTGGAAATTAATTATCAACAAGGGGCTCTAGAAGGATAGTCTTGTTTGGAAATACATATCTCCATTAACCCTAGATGACTATATTATAAATCCCAACAAGTCCCATGTCAGTGGATCCACTGAAATAGTTGGATTGTCATGGACCACAACTATTTCCACAATCACAACTAGGATCCTTGTTTAAATCTTATTGAACCTATTTATAAGTTCTATGAAGGTTGCAAGGCTAGTTACAAAGATGTCCATTGTGCCAACTACATGAATGTAAACTAAGTTTCTAATGGTGATTTAGTCCATCTAGCTCTTCAATTCCTTTTATCTGATAAGTAGCTAATAACAAGACATTGGATTTTCCTTTCCAAAAGTATGACATAGATAAGAATTTTTTGGACTCAGATTTAAGTATCTAATAAAAAGTCACTAGATTTTTATAAATATGGGACAAAACCATGGCACAACAACCAAGTTTCAATCCAAAATCTCAATCAAATAGGCACATAACTTAGTCTAACTACCCATTGATTATGCCATGACAATATATTAATCCCACTTCATAACATATTAAGAAAATATCCAAGCCCTGCTCCTATCTGCGAATCTAGATCGTAGAGATTTTAACTAATCTTACAAATATCAGAATGTATTTTTAATTCTATTATGGAATAAAAAATATGACTTTTTCCTTGAAAAAAATGTGCACCTAATTTGTAGCAACATCAATGCCCATCACATGGACAAAGTATGTAGCTGGCATATATGGGGAAATGTTATGACATTGCGTACACATGCAAATTGAATGCACTCAAAAAATGTTGAATGTTCGATCTAGAGATATGAATTTGAAATCTAAAACTTCACATTATAGATAGTATTTATACATGTACCTTAGTGACCTCATGGTGAACAAACTATTGCTCGATATCAAATACTTGATCATTGAGAAATTATTACAAAAGGAGCTAGATCACTAAATGAGGAAACCATAAATAGGGTTGAGTCATATAACTAAGCTCAAAGAAATATACTCACAATAACACCATATGATATTATCAATGAATAATCAGTGCATCTATTACAAAGGAGTTTACCTCCTTATATATAAATGTTCATTAATCAAATCATTTCTACTTATAAATGTGGTATAGATTGATTTACACAAAAAGTGAACACTAACATATTCTAAAGTCATAAAGTGAATTTATTACATAATAAGCCTTATATCTCTAATACCTCGCATAAGGCATGCAATGTTGAAATCAAACACATATACTGAATGTAAAACACATAGACTGAACACTAAACATCAAGCTTCCTTGTAACACTCATAAAGGTGTAGTTGCTGAGTTGACTTCCCAAGTTCCTGGATTCCACCTCCTTGAACTCTCGAATCATGAATCTCCCAAAATATATTACTGGACAACAATCCACATAACCTCACTAGTAGACTGCAATTCACATGCATGTCTCTCCAAATAATGAGGGATCTTTCCATAGATCCACAACTTTTGAACTAACTGGGAAACAATATGTTTTGAGTTGTTAACTAATCCCTTCCTGTCTTCAAAGCGAGGGTTTCCTAAAATGCATAAAATCCATTTTCTTCAGTAGATTCTTTACCGTTGTCATCATTTAGTGGATCTTCAATCATGGCTACACTCTTTATATGTTGTTTATCTTTGACCTTTCCCTTAAGAATGTCATTGGCTGCCTGTCTACAATTCCAAGTTGTATGACCCAAATTCTTGAAATAGTAGCATTCCATTTCCTCTTTGTCTTTTGCTAATCTATTATGGTTGTTTCTTGCATAGAATAAAAGGTTTGATTATCTATCACCTTCAATGGTTTTCTTTTCTTCTACTAGCAATGTTGCAATCATTTCATTCGGACTTTGTGAAGGTAGTTTACTTAGGGTAAAGATAACACTATTGTATTTAGGTGGAAAAATGTTCAGAAGAATGACCTTAGCATCCTGCTCATCAACTATTGCCTTGGATTTTGCAAGTTGTATGATAACAGATCTTAGATTGTTGACGTGACTTGACATGGTGGCTTTAGTTGGCATATTAAAGATGAATAACTATAATTTCAAGGAAACTTTTGCATTCACTTCTTGTGCCCCAAATAACTTGTTGATATTTTCGAAAATCTCCTTGGATGATTTGTCTAGATCTACGTGATGTAGCTCTGAATATGAGAGGGAAAGGCCAATAATGGATTTTGCATTATCATCTCTCATATTCCATTCTATCAAGTTGTTTGGATCTATAGGTGATACCTCATCTCCTTTGACAACTATATAAAGGTTTTTATTCATTAATCTCATCTGGATATTCACTTTTCACATATGGAAATTGAAACCCGAGTACTTCTCTAATGGAATCTCCATGATTGAGCACATCTGATATTTTTCACTACTAAAAAATGATTACTGGTGTATGTAGAGAAAGGTTACACAAACCAAAGCTATAGATCCTACAAACCTGAGAGAGATCAGTCGTAGAACTACAATAAAACCCTTGTTTCTTCCCCAAACTGTGGCACTTCATGGCTCTCATACTATTGAAGTTGCAAGGGTGGAAACCTTGTCTTTCAAAGGCATGAGACTCTCGATACAACTTCCTACTCTAATACCATATTAAAAAATGAGCTAGATCACTAAATGAGGAAGCCCTTGATAGGGTTGAGTCACATAACTAAGTTCAAAGAAAGATACTCACAATAAGACCATATTATATTACCAATGAACAACTAGTGCATCTATTACAAAGGAGTTTACGCCCTTATATATCAATGTTCATTAAGCAAATCATTTCCACTTATGAATGTGGGATTTACACAAAAATTGAACATTAACATATTCTAAAGTCATAAAGTGACTTTATTACAAAGTAATACTTATATCTCTAATAGAAATGGCATATGTTGCACATAAATTTAAATAAGTATGTGTAAATGATACTTTAGGACTAAATATATAAACTTTGATTGTCACAATTTAAAATCAATGAAGTAACATTAAATATGTACATGCTTACATACCTCACCCATGGACCTCATTTTTTTAGAAATGCATTCCTCATGCATAGATCCACATGTAAATGCATATCACTCAAGGGTTGATCAATCCATATCTTTCAACTCATCATCTGGAATCCTAAATAACCTGTCAAATTGTGTGTTGGTCAATTGCAACATCTTCCTTAATCCAATTTCTACCCCTACTAAATCATCCCCACACTCTCCCTAATGTGATCCCTCGATTCATATGTTGACTGGGATGTAACATCTAACTCTCCCAAAAGTGAAAGTAGTGTAGGGGATTGAGGTTATAATCAAGGGGATGTAACCCTAAATCTAACAACATCTTGCATGGGGTCAGGTTGTTCATATGTTTGACCTTTGCTAGCACCATATAATTTGGATCATGAATCTATATAATCAAGGTACATGTTCTCTCAAAATCGAGCATAAACCATTCTATCTAAATATGAGGAACTTCATCATTATTTGGGAAAGTTCACATATGCAGACAAGAACTTCTCATAAATAAAAGAAGCAATATTTGGACATCAAACCTTGCAATCTTTAGACATCTTTTTTCTTTTGGTTGTAAGTAAAATAATGGCAAGGCCATTTCTTTTGTGACCCTCCTTTTAAATTCAACATAAGAGTGGTGCCACATCATTGATGATCTCCTCCTACATATCATGTCAATAAAAATATAGCTAGATGGCCCAATGTGATAATGTGTCAATCAACCTATCCAAATTGTGAAAAACATTCTAGAGACTTTGACGATAGGATCTAGAAATATTGGTATTTTTCAACTCAACTTGAATCTAGTGGAATGCTCCCCCATATCATCAGAAATAAGCATATTGGTGTTGTATTCCCAAGGAATCTCATCGATAATATCTCTCGGATGAGTGTATAGAGGGGTGTAGGCTTTATTGTGAACAAATTGTTGCACCCTATGACCTCCCACCCTTGCACAATATGGAAGAGGAGGGTGGGCACCAAATCCCATATAATGTTAAAAAAGTACATGTTGAAATGTATTTAATGGACCAAGAAAATTTAGATTTCATTTATATGCACTCTAGATGCACATGTACAACCAATGGAAATGTTTCATTAAAATACCTAGTGGAATATCAACCAATAGAAATGTCGATCTAACCAACAACTACCCCGTATGAGGGAGGAATACTTGACCAACGAATTTATGGACTGGTGCTTCTAGTTTTCTGGTACTTCTGGTACTTCTGGTACTTTGTGAAAACTAGGGTTTCACTTTCCATGAGATCTACCCACTGAAAAGGTGCATTGAAGGTGCCAAAGAGTTCCTTGGGTTAGGGTGCACTTTTCTAGATGGTTTTGAGGCTGAAAATATTCTTCAATAAAATCCCTAATTTTCATGTACGACAACAATGACGTTTTTCCTTTTTTTCCTGTGAAGAATACTTGTGCAATGGGTTCTTTCAAGACCTATGCTTTGATACCATGTTGATTTTTCATAGAATTAGGTTAAGCATGTATTTATTTTAATTTCATCACATCTTAACCATAAACAAGAATGTTGTAACAACCAAGATCACAAGAAGAAACACCATGCATAAGAACACAAGATATATCCTAGGAAACCCTTCTCAAACAAGAGAGAAAAACCCAGCCAAATCCTTTGCTATATTCTTCAAGAGAAAGACCTTTCACCACCAAGAATGACTTAATGCACAAGAGGGTGGTTAAGCCCTAGAACACTAGCGCCCAAGAGAGGTGCACACCTTTTCCAAAGAGAAGTACTTGCTGAAATTTTCAAAACATGTGAGGAGGATATGATTGTACAATGGAGAATCATTCTCCTACTTATATTAGACTTTGACTAATTAGCAAGGGCATCTTATTGGCACAACAGGGCCAACCTCTCTAAGTCAAATACACATTATTATTATATTTATTATTATAATTAATATTCACAATATTAATTATTTTCTTTATATTAATCATATTAACATAGGGCCAACCTGTACCATTTACATAATAACTATGGTTACAGGTAGGTCTGACTCTTGAACAACATATAGCAAAGGATCGGATATACCCACTAGGGACACATCCATAGGGATGCCATGGACCTAATTCACTGCATTACACAGATGAACTAGGTCTTCACATGTTCACATGTGTTCGTCCACAGGCATGTATGCTCTACAGATCTGCTTTCCCACTGCCACCAACAGGATGATCATATGGAGTCTTCTCATCAATTATACTGTTTCTCAGAGGAGGCCATCACATCATCTTCATTTATGTTCTTGTAATGATGTGCCCAACGGTTTTTTGGGATTTCCCACGTTCACCTTGTGCTCATCCACAAGCATGTCCTAACTCAACATATCGCTTTTACATCGGATAATCATCTGGAGTTCTTCTCTCTCACGTAATGGAGGAGGCCATCTTTACATTCCCAACTCTGTCTTAGGCAAGAACCAGGAACCTTTGATAGGGGCTTTCTCTCAAGTTTGTAAGTTGAGAGAAAGACTTCACAAGCTGCTATGTTCCACATCTCATAGGTTTGTAAGCTGGAGGATGTATCCCATAGCTGCTTTCATCAACACTCCCTCTCAGCTACGGAGGAATTCTTCATCAAGCCAAGTCTCATACCGATGTACTCTGATTTTTTTTTTTGGCCAATGGTCATCCATACTCCCTCTTAAATCGGAAGGAGTTCTTCACCAAGTAAATGTTTGGTGTAGAAATTTGCAGTCTGCTTAGGTGGGAAAGGTACTGCAAATAAAAAAAATTCTTCTGCATCATATCTCCGACATAAGAATTTTTTTTCTCTTTGTGTGACAAACCATTAGGAAGATCTGGGTTATTTAAGGAACTTTATATATGGCTCTCTGTCATCAACATATGATCTATCTCATGGTCAAGTAAATCTGACGGAAGTATGTGAAGTCACATTTCTTCGCACACTTACTGTTATATATATATACTTTGTCTCTGGTGCACTTAAGGCTACAAAGTTATGTTTCCTGCTGCAATATGAAACCATGGAAGATTTCAAGGTAGAACATCAACATGATGTGCTCTTCCGGTCCACTATACTTTCTTCTCAATATGAATCAGAATGAATCAAGTCTGGTGTTAACCGGATACATCAGTGATCCAATCAACTGTGGATTGGTATCGTCTTGAATCAACATCAATATTATTCTTTAAATCCATCACGTTGGATTTGCATTATGTCATACTTCTTGTCCCAAGAAGTAGTATATCATACTCATATTCTTTATAAAAATCAGAAGTCAATGCTTGCTAGTTTTTAACAACTAGGCTTTTTGAGTAAGTCATCAAGATAAAGTTCTTTTCACCAACGCTGTATAGGTTTGGATCAACAACACTCTTACTGAAATCCAAAGTCATCAAGAATATATCTATCTGATATAGATTCCAACTCATGGATGGTAGTATGGATGGAAGTGAAACGGTTCACTGGGTCAAGTGTCTCATCATGGACAACTCCCTCTGTTTGTGAGAAACCTCTGGCTTATAGATCACGTTTTGTATTTCCTTGATATTTTCATTTGCTACATGTTGCACCATAGGTTTATCCTCTAGGTCCTTGAATAATATCTTATGTACCGTTTTAAAGTATACTGATATTCTTCTGTCAGGGATTTTTTCCATACTGGTTCTCTTGTTTCTTTTCTAAGACATGGAGCCTATCATCAATGAAGTGTCTCGATTGGAGGATAACTTTGAAAGACTCTTTTACTTTCTCAGAAGGTGCCTTGAGAGGATTGTATGCTTTCTTGCATAGTGAGTCTAGGTGGGCATTTTATGCCTTGCTACAATATCACTGAACATATCAACTGGAGAAACTGGATCAACTGGAATAATGTATTTCTCCCTCTGAACTATTGAAGGGGGAGAAGGTATAGTCTTACTATCAATCTCCATCTGAGATTCTCTGGATCTTTGAAGGACTATCGCTTCTTCAAGGACAACATTTCTACTTGTCTCAATCTGTCTCTAACCAGGGATGTCGATCTAGAATGTCTTTGAAGATTTACTGTATCCTTTATTTCTAAAGGATCTAGATTGGACTTCTTCTCTTTGGATGAAAATACATTGGGCATCCAAATAACCTGAAGTGTTTAATTTCAGGCTTCACTCTGGTGAAGGCTTCTATTATGGTGAAGACTCTTTTTCTGAACATATACTGCGTCATGCATGCTTCTGCCCATGAAATCATAGAAAGACTTTGATCATGCATTATTGCATTTATTGTCTCAAGGATGGTTCTATTCTTCCTCTTTCTCAAATAGTTTTGTCTCCTTCTGAGTCAATGTGAGCCCCTATGAAGGATAAGCATCTTCCTTTGTTCTTGAC
The DNA here is from genome assembly GCA_000966675.3 of Picea glauca. Taxonomy (NCBI): domain Eukaryota; kingdom Viridiplantae; phylum Streptophyta; class Pinopsida; order Pinales; family Pinaceae; genus Picea; species Picea glauca. The sequence goes on along the minus strand of JZKD02S1674609.1, from coordinate 485,449 downwards.
CTGTCTAGAATAAGAAAAACAAGAGGAACCAAAAACAAGAATATCTCCTAAAGGAGAATAATGAGTACATCTCTAGAATCAAAACAATTTAAGGATTGTTATCATAGCTACAACACCTACTTGTAATGTAACAAACTTTTAGAAATATAAGTTTAGAGTAATGACAATTACAACAATCATACCTGGAGTCTTCCAGTGTGTTGCTTTTCGTCCAAGTCTCCTTCACTCAAGATAACAAGTTCTTTCTTCAACCCATGTTTTGCACTAGGACAATATTCTATCTTCACAGAAGGTTGGGTTAGAGAACAAACTCTATGATCTCAACTTTAATCCATATAATATCTTGACTTTAATTTTGACCAAAGGTTAGTATGATGGTCATAGCTTCAACATGCAACCTAGATCAAAATAATGTCATAACAAGTAGATGCATATCAGAATAATCAAACCTGGGTTGCATTATTCTTTTGAATGTGTTGGATCTTGGGATCCTTCTGGATCTATGGCAAGAGATCCCTTCTCCTGCAAATACCCTTTAAAGATTAAAAATTTAAGCATATGTGAGTACATACCTTTGATAGCATTTGAAGGTAGTGACACCATATGGTAGCAAAGGTAATATTTACCAACTCTTAAAAGACTTCAAGGGTGACTGCAACTGGTGCAACAACTGATACTTCAACTGATACTGCAACTGTAATTGCAACTTAGGGTTCTATGAGGTAACCTTAATTTTTCAAGCTTCAAATTTTGAAATTCTGATACAGGGGATAGAAGCACTGAGCTGAGGTGAGTAAGCTGGTGCAGTCGGATTTCTGAAAATCTAAATTTTACCCCCTCAAACTTGATCAGCAGATTTATGGACTGGTGCTTCTGGTTTTCTGGTACTTCTGGTACTTTGTGAAAACTAGGGTTTCACTTTTTGGGAGATCTACCCACTGAAAAGGTGCGTTGAAGGTGCCAAAGAGTTCCTTGGGTTAACGCCCACTTTTCTAGATGGTTTTGAGGCTGAAAATATTCTTCAATAAAAATCCCTAATTTTCATGTATGACGACAATGATGTTTTTCCTCTTTTTCTTGTGAAGAATGCTTGTGCAATGGGTTCTTTCAAGACCTATGCTCTAATACCATGTTGATTTTTCATAGCATTAGGTTAAGCATGTAGTTCTTTTAATTTCATCGTGTCTTAACCATAAACAAGAATGTTGCAACAACCAAGATCACAAGAAGAAACACGATGCACAAGAACACAAGATATATCCTGGGAAACCCTTCTCAAACAAGGGAGAAAAACCCAGCCAAATCCTTTGCTATATTCTTCAAGATAAATACCTTTCACCACCAAGAATGACTTAGCACACAAGAGGGTGGTTAAGCCTTCGAACACTAGCGCCCAAGAGAGGTGTGCACCTTTGCCAAAGAGAAGTACTTACTGAAATTTCCAAAACATGTGAGGAGGATATGATTCTACAATGGAGAATCATCTCCTACTTTTATTAGACTTTGACTAATTAGAAAGGGCGTTTTATTGGCACAACAGGGCCGACCTCTCTAAGTCAAATACACTTTATTATTATATTTATTATTATAACTAATATTCACATTATTAATTATCTTCTTTATATTAATCATATTAACATAGGGCCGACTTGTACCCTTTACATAATAACTAGGGTTACAGGTAGGTCTGAATCTTGAACAACATATAGCAAAGGATCTGATACACCCACTAGTGCTCATCCACTAGGGGCAAATCCATAGGGATTCCATGGACCTAATTCACTGCATTACACAGATGAACCAGATCTTCACACGTTCACTTGTGCTCATCCACAAGCATGTCTGCTCTACAAATCTGCTTTCCCACTGCCACCAACAGGAGGATCATTTGGAGTCTTCTCATCAAATCTGTTGTTGCTCAAAGGAGGTCATCACATCATCTTCATTTATGTTCTCATGAAGATGTGCCCAACGTTTTTTTTGGATTTCCCACATTCACCTTGTGCTCAGTCACATACATGTCCTAACTCAACATATCGCTTTTACATAGGATAATCATCTGGATTTCTTATCTCTCATGCCATGGAGGTGGCCATCTTTACATTCCTAACTCTGTCTCAGGAAGGAACCACAAACCCTTCATAGGGGATTTCTCTTAGGTTTGTAAGCTGAGAGAAAGACTTCACAAGCTTCTATGTTCCACATCTCATAGGTTTGTAAGTTGGAGGATGTCTCCCATAGCTGCTTTCATCAACAAAATTACCAGTGGGTTGATGAATAGCCAACACGTCTCCTTCAAGGCATTTGACTTTCTCCTCTAATTCATCTCTCTTCTTGTGGCAATTCCTCTCCACATGTCCAGTCTTTCCACAGTACTGACAAGTCTTCTTCTTTTGATTATGACAAGGTGCATATGTCTGCCCTTTACTTTTCTAGTGGAGACATTTGGGTCTTTATATAAGGGTATCAAACCATCCTCTTTCCTTATTATTCACCTTTCCCTTTCCCTTGAGCAAGTGATCTGGTTGTTTTATACCAAGTATGTCTTCATCTAGCAATATTTGTTGATGAGTGATCAGTAAGCCACTTAAATATTCCAAGGTGTAATCCTTACCATCTTCCTTGCGTGACTGCCAGTTGATGCAAGAAGTCTAAACAAACATGTCAAATGGTGTTCTCAATTTCATCAGGACCAAATCGATGAGTTGTCCATGTTTCTTCTAATAATATTTTCCACATTTGCCAAATTTCAACTGCAGTTCCTTCACACACACCAAATAGTCCTCAATTATGTCGAAAGAATGAGGATTGAGAGAGATCAACTCTTTTTCCAATTGCATGACGTGGATTTCATCAAATTTTTCGAACAAATAATTTATCTTCTTTCATACTTGATGAGGGCAGTCGATTACACTGGTGCGAAATCAAATCTCCCACGAGATATAGGTCATGATCACCCCCATAGTCTTATCCTTCTTTCCTTCAACAACAAACTTCATATGATAGTATGTCATATCTGGAATCGTAGTCTTCATATATTTCCATATCCTTTACTCTTCAGTAGGGTTTTCATGTCTAGATCCCATACATCATAATTTGATCCATTCAAAACAACACGATTGATCTTTGAAACCATATTCAATATCTTAAAAAATATGATTTGTTTCCACAAGTTACAATTATCAAATCACCAGGCCAAAGTCAACCATGAATATATATGACTCAACAATATTTGCGAACAATAGGAGAGGTCACAACCAGTAGCTCTAATACCATGTTGGGGATTGGGTGTAACCTGATACAAAACAAATAAACAAAAATACAAATAATCAAAGAGGAATAACCTTCAAACAAAATAGGTGGTGTCTAAAGACATTGTTATAGCGCATTGTAATCAGAACATCACAATGCATATTGAACATGCACACCATGTTCAGTATTGGCATATTTCACATCTAATAATGCCCCATCGGGTCTGCTATTTATAGCCTCGAGATCTAGCCAAACTCCTTGGAATCGGGAAGATATTGTCCACATACAACCATCAATGGTTATATTTGACTCCGTCAAATATGCATTGTTTATTCAACTCATCAAGGATGCTCGACCCGATCATCCATGTGTCCAAATTATAGTTGATTTCTGGTCTAGTCGATCCATCGACCAACTATCTTCGATTGTTGGTCAATTTCCCGACTGACGGTCTTGTTGACTACTCGACCAACTAACGTGGATATCTAATCATTCTCCTAACTAATTGTTTCCAGATGTTGATCGAACACCCGACCGACTAATTCCAGGAGAAGTGTGATGGACCATCAAAACCTAAGGTTCCAACATCATATTCATGTCAAGAGATCAATGTCTCATGACATTATTCTTGTATAATTTGGCACATCTTCACTCATTTCTTCAATGATCTTTCATGTGTTGACAATGATACATAGGCTCAAATGGATGGGAAACTCAAAAAGTAGTCTTCTAATATATTCATATCTTACAATAGAATCCTCAATGGAGCAAGGAGAATGTAGAATTGATTCACATTGGTATGCAAAATCCTCTTCCTTGCTTCACCTTATTGACTTCATTCATACTCCACCATGAAAAGAACTCACAAAAGGGATGAGAAAAGCATGCCCTTTGATAAAGGTATCTTGTCTCTTTCATTCAAATAATAGTGACCCACAGGGTCCTTTACATTATCAAAATGTTTGAAGTGACCTAGGTCATCAAAAACTTGAAAATTTAAATTAATTGAACTTAATTTCACAATTCCAAGTTGTCTTGCATCATAGGAGGAGTTGACATGTTGATTTCCATGAATTAGTCAATTGTTCATAAAATTCTATTAAGATAATGCAATAATTCTAAACTAAAAATTTCTAGAATCTACTCCACCTATGGACACTTAGAGAGAAGTTTTTGTTGCAACATTATCAAGTTTTATGAATATTGATCCAAAGAGAAATTTACCCACAACCCTACCTGCACAAAAAAAAAAAAACAATTGAAATTGCAACATGTTTGTATACTCAAAATTAACTTAAGAAAACCAGATGTAGATAGAGAAATGAAATAAGGGAATTGTTTTAATGACCCTAGAAAATTAATAATGATTGGGACTTTTAAGAGGCATTGTCTAATAAGGATAAGAAATTGCATCATGCATGCCCATCCTATAGATCAAAACAACACAAACAATTACCCCTCATTAAAAAAAAGTACCAACTAGACATGTTTCTTATCCACCACGTACAACCATAAGACCACCATTAGTTGTTGAATAACAACACCCATAAAGAAACTCCAAAATTCAAACATCTAATGATATATATGATATACTTGTATGAGATTGAGTACTCTTCCATGCCAATAGTCAAATTGGCCAATGGTGTCATCCAATGCAACTTTTCCAAGCTCTCCACTTCTAAAGTAAAATCTCTTTAACAAATTGGAAAACATCTTATGTCCTAGAAAAACAAATGCAATGGATCGAGAACTTAAATATTACTCCCTCCATCTCATCACTTTACAAAGTTAATAAGAGTAAAACTTTAAAAGTAGTGCAATGGAATATCTTACTCCATGTGAACTATGGTGACATGGATCCAAAAGTAACCAACAATTCCTTCGGCCTTCAAATATGTAGAAGTACATCAAGCGATGTCACATGGGCATTTTTTGTTATAAGGGTGGCTCCTTATGGTCTTCCATATTATAGCAAAGAGTCTTGAGGACATCCCTATGCAAGGGCATCCCTTAACACAATAGGGGACAAAATGTTGACCCCTACTGACGGTAAGTTAAAAATAATAAATAAATTGGCTTTATTTCTACAATATTTCTCTTTACCAAAGACCAATAACAAAGTTAGTATTGAGTATAAATTTTTCATCTTTAAAAAGGACTTCCATTCCTTCTCAATATTACTTGAAAAGACCGTCCATCTATTGTACTCATTTAATAAGGTTAAGTGATATATCATAGATCAATCTTAAATGTCATTCATCCAAATATTTCAATGATGTATTCTCATAAATCTCTCATCGTCATTGTTATAAAAAAAAACTAATATGAGTATATAGTATTTCTAGTTGAGATCATCCCAAACTGCAAAGATACCATTTGTGTAATAATGTTTTCACAACAATCTCTTTTCTTTCAACCTTGTAGAATCAAGTTTGGTTATTGTTCCTTGGCCTAATTTCTATTCAAAACTAATCGTCATTCACTTGATTAAAACACTAGAATAGATCCATATTAACCATGTATTTATTAAGCGTTGAGGGATAAAAACCCTTGAGGTGCAAACCTTTATTTTTGCAACCTCAAAGACTATTTGAAAATTATTTGACTCATATCATGTGTGTGTGTGTGTGTGGATACACACACAAACACATGAAGTACCCAACATCTCCCCCACCCTACATTGTAAAGAACATCACTTCTTCCAGCACATGTATGTATGATTATTATTATTACAATTCACACATAACTTATTGATAATTTTGTTTGTTCATTTAAAAAAATTAATTACCCATGAAAAAAATCCATGTAATATTCTACTAATGTGTTGAACCTTTTGTAAACTCCACACATATATCAACATAATTGCTATGTCCTCAATAGAAAACTAGTTGATTCTTCTAGTCTATATTAATATAGATTTTGTCAATAAAATCCACAAGATGTGAAACTTCAACCATTTCCTTCTTGGAATCTTGGAATCTGATTTCTAGTGATTTTTATAATGGGTGTCATTCATGTATTGACATGGCTGGCATATGACAAGAGAAAGATACCAACCATTTGAAAATTATAGTTTTGTGAAAAACAATTTATGTTAAGATCAAGATGGGATTTTCCTATATTTGAAAACCACACAAATATTTACACCTTATTAAAAAGGTGAAAATTTAGTTCAAATTGTGTTACAATTAGATAGGTTTCTTACCATCACCTACAATTATAAAACGATTAATACATGTTGAATAACATCAACCATATAGAAACATCAAAGTTGATCCATGATACACTTCAATGCCATTAGTAACATTGAAGAGTATTGTCACCCATTGCCACCTTCCCAACCTCTCCAATTCTTCATTTGGAAACTGTGGATTTTAAAGTAAAATATCTTTAAGAAAGAGGCACAAGAACTCAAATAGTGTACCCTCCACCTCACAAATAGCAAGTAGAATCAACGAACTTATTGTGTATAATAAATACATTGTATGAATCCTTAACAAAGTTGATAAGTGTAAAAATATAAAATTAGAGCAATGAAATCTCTTATACCATGTGAAGAATGGTGACATTGATGCAAAAGTAACCAACACTGCCCCATGAGATGTAGAAGTACATTAATAAAAGTCATTTGGGCATTCTATGTTATAAGGATATTCCATTGGGTGTTTTGTCTTATAATAAAGAGTGATCCCCAATGAATCTCATGTAAATTAGGTGTGCAGAAACATATCCTAACGCAATAGGGGACGAGAAGTTTCCCCTTAATAATTGTAACTTAAATCTAAGTTGTCAAAAAGAACTCCATCCTTAAAACAATCTATTTGAAACGGTTGATCTAATCCACCAAGCTCACTACATGTGATATATAAGAATATATAACTTGATGGGATAGCTCAAGTGGTTGAGTGATTTAAGATTCATGCAGGAGGTCTTGGGGTTGTGCCCCCACATTGGTTCCCTCTATTATGTGCCTCACTTAATGTTTGTAGCCAGTAAAGTATCGTAATTAACGCCCGATGGTTTACCCATAAGGTTTTCTTCCTTGAAAGAAACACACACACAAATATCTATCTATCTATCTATCTATCTATATATATATATATATATATTCCAAGGAAAATATCGTAGAGAAACCTAGTAAACAAGCCAACTAGTGTGCCTCACTGAGGCGGATCCGAACCAGGCATACACTAACACAGAATTGGCCAAATCCCCAACATAATCGGCAACAACTAGTTGAGATGAGAGAGAGAGAGAGTACCAAACATCTCCCCCACCCATGCTATAGAGAGCTTATCTAGGATCTTACTAATGTGCTCAGCCAATTGTAAACTCTAGCACATTATCAATATAAGTGTTACATTCTCAACTTAAAACTGGTTGATTCTTCCAATGCATGTCAATTTTGCATTTGTCAATGAAAAATGCAAGCTGAGAAACTTCACCCATTTCCTTCTTGGAAGATAATTTCTAGTGACCAATATAGTTGGTTCCATTCATGTATTCACATGACTTGTATGGGACAATACCACTCAATGGAATACAAACCATTTGAAAATTTTTGTTTTGTGAAAATCAATTTCTATCGAGATGGGATTGTCCTATATCTAAAAGAAACATGGATAATTACACCTAACTAAAAAGGTACAAATTTAGTTTGTATTTTAGTTTGTATTGTTATACATCTAGATAAGTTTTTTATCCATCTTCTACAGTTATAAAACCATTAATACCTATCAAGAATCAATACTGATAAATAAACATAAAAGATTGAACATCTTATAGTAATAAAAGTGACAAGTGACAAATAACAATAAAGTGACAAATAAAAATATAGTTATGTGGCAATAAAAGTGGCAAGTGACAAATAACAATAAAGTGAGAAAATAAAAATATAGTTATGTGGCAATAAAAGTGAAGAATGATGTCATCCATTGCTACTTTTCCAACCCTTTTGCTTCTCCATTTGGGCACTATGGTTTTTAAAGTAAAGAAGGAAAGAGAATTGAAAGAATTAGAAATAGTCAAAATAGAAATGGGAGTTTCTAACTTCTAAAGAAAAAGATGTTTGAAAGAAAGACAAATTGTTTCAATATTTAGCTAACACAATGAAAACTATTAAGGGAATATTATTGAAAAGTATGAGTAGGAAGATGACCTACAACCAAGATAATTAGAAGAGACACTCAAATTCGTATTAACAATATGGATCTTGTGAGGGGAAATATTAGTAGGCCTTGTTGAGACCTCCTAAAACAAGTAAACAAGAAATAATAGGCTTAAGGAAAATATGGCTAAAATGAATTAGCTTAGAAAACATATAGGTAGATTATTTATAAAAGGTGGTGGAACATGATATATATAAGTCATTTTGAGTAGTTTACCAAAATAAACAAATGAATTATATCAACATACATAGAAGATAAAAAAAAAACTTTATATCTTACTGCAGAATGGGCTTAGATACATAGCTAAAAGGACAAATGAAAGTATTGTTTGCAACTTGGCACAAAAGATTGAATGCTAGATAGGAATCATGCGACAACAAAAATTTCAACTTAGAATCTAGAAAATATGTTAATGGAATTGATGTCTAATAGTCGGCACCGCAATTTCACATGCAAGTGCAAGTAGAGGAAACATGTTATTGGATAATAATGAACTAGCCATTGCTAATTCAAGCATATAGATGAGGGGTTCAGTGAAAATTGGCACAACATTCCTCAATGCCTTAAGAGAAGTGCACTCTATAGGCATGTCAAACTTAGAAGCTGAAAATATAATCAAATAATTGAGAACTAAGTTTTCTATGAGGGTGGGAACATGACTATGATATAAGGGTTTCTATAAAAATAGATAACTTCAAAGGATGGGAATTAAAAATAAAAGAATATTACAAAGAACACAAATAATATAAACAAAGAGAATAATCTTGGTTCTCTTAAGAAATACAACCCAATATGTGCAGGTTTTCCTATTAAATTATGCCTTAACTTGTAGGATTGGGGCATAAGGGAACCCTATCTCAACACTCGATCAAATGTGCTCTTACAAAACCTAACACTATAAGAATATAAATGAGAGGGTACTCTTTCTAAGTAGAAATACATGACAAGAATATACTATCACACATTATAAACAACCCGTTTAGAAGAGGGAAAATGAAAAAATAAATATTGAGAGATAAAAGTATCTTATCTTATCTCTAATTTGTTGTGTATTGTATGATCACAATAGAATGGCTAGTTTTTTTGGGTTCCTTTGTAAGGATGGGTTATATTAATGACAAGACATCTAGAGCTCATGAGACCACTAAGGTAAATCTTACTTGTATATAAAAGTATCAATAGATATGTCTTGGTGCTACTATTTATTTTCAATATGGTGTATTACTATTTTTTAGAATGTTAACATTGTAAGGAACTTGTAATGGAACTTGACTAGGTGAAATTCATCAATTCTAGTCACTTATTTTAGAAACCAGTGACAAAATATTATGGGGTATGGATGCTTGTAGTCAGAGTCATTTTCTCACCTATGCTATGATTTCTACACTAATGAATGCAAGTCGTGAACCCATGGATGAAGTCCTTCCATGCTTCAAATCCACTTATTATTGAATTGACGTTTAATGTGTGATTATTTAAGTGACATTATATTGACACACCACCCTTGCATAGCTTGCAAGGGATTTTGAAGGGTGACACTTCCTATTGCTTTACTTTGTCAGCAAGAATTTTATTCTTCTTTTGTTTCAAATATTTAGAGCATTGGGTGGAACTGAAGTCTACAATTATGACTATTATGGGTTCAACTTGACCAAATCTAACCAACCCCTCCTAGGATTAAAGACTTGGAAAACAAAGGAAGAAGATGAACAATATTGTTGAATAACAAACATTAAGGATAAACTATAAGGCCAATTAAATGATAAATTCAAGTTGTTTACAAGTCATCAACAAATAAATAAGGATTGGCAATGACTGGCACTTCCAAGTGAAACCCTGAAAAGGCTAGCAACAATAGGGTAGTTATCAAGAAGGCCTTAACAAATTCATATGTAATCTATGATGGCACTTCCAAGTAAAACCCTAGAAAGGTTAGCAGTGACAGGGAAATCAAAAATCAAGAAGAAATGTCAAATTCATATATACTCAAAATACCAAGGAAAGGCTACAAATGACAGATAAGAACCTGTATCAAAATTATGGTCACAAGATTGTCATTTTTTTGCAAACATGCTTGTGTGGTCTCTTAAAAGGATCCCCCATATAGTATCTAATATTGCCTTCTTCTTCTCATACTATTGTCTAGGGATACCCGTGGTTCAAATGGATTTCTCCTTGTGAGGTAGAGTTATCTCAAGATTTCAAAGTGGGATCAACAAATACAAAATAGAAATATCAATTATATTGATGGGGGATAACTGTGCATTGGGGAAATTCTCGGTGATTATTGTTGGTGAGGGTTGTTCGTGACCTCATTTTGGCTATTGTCATGAAGTCTAAATGGTTTTTAGTGGGTGGGAAAATGAAATGTATTGTGGGTGGTAAAATGAATCAATTGAGCATCAATAGCTTAAAACCCTTGGCATTCACCATTCCCAACATTTATTGAATACAATGACAAAAAGGACCTTACCTCTTTCGATAACAATGTCGAGGAGCCATGTGGAGTTGACATGGAGGTGATTTATCACTGTAATCGCTTTACATGGAGGTAAATGTAGGTTGCTTTTGGCTAGAAAGAATGAAAAGCGGGCTCGACACAAATTATTTAACAAATTATTGAACAAGAAATTAGGTGAGCAACTTAAAATCTCAGCCAAGAAAGTGGGTAGAGAATCTAAACTCTTAGCTGAGAAAGTGGACAGAAAATATAAACTCTCAACCAAGAGATGTCTCCAAGATTTTTGTATGTTTCAATTTCCATTACAAAAAACAATCTTTTGGCAAAGAAAATTCTATGTAGATCAAAACGCTCAATTAATAAATTATTAACCCGAGGAAAATTCAAGAAAAACCTCGACAAAGTTATTTATAAACAATTGGCCAACAATTTTTTGTTGACTTTTTTCTCGGTAAAAAAAAACATTTTACAATCCTTTTCCATGCTTCACTCCAAAAACGGTTACCCATATTTGTGTTTTCACCCATAAATTCTCAAAGTCCTTGACACATAATGTATGCAACTTTCCTGAGAAAGTATGGAGGAAAAATTAGGCCAAACCAAAGCAGTATGGATGTTACTCTTGTTCCAATACTCTCTTCCATACTCCTCGCAATAGCACACTTTTCCCCAAAAATCCCTTGATCTAATCCTAAGAGCTTTTTTGTACCCAATTTACATACTAAAGGAACCCAAGAAAAGAGGAGTTATAATCCTTGATGATTCACACTTACAAGTAGGATTTGTCATTAAACACTAAATATAAGAGTTACAAAGGATCTCATGAGTGAGAGGGATAAATTAATGTAAGCATGCATAATACAAACCATTAATGTGAGTATGTATAGTGGTATCCGTCAATGTTAGCATGCATTAATAACTCTTTATGCTAAAAAAACAATGAAAGATGATCCCACACAATTATCATTGCTAACAAGGAAGATTCTTTATAAACATTGTAACATTGCTTCCATCCCTAACTTTCTTTGCGCCAAATATCTTATAGTTCTAGATGTTGTAGTATTTCAAGGTCTTCCTACATCATACCTTCCAATGTAAATTCCTTCCATCGAATAAGGTATTCTACTAGTACCTTAATCCTCAACTTCTCTTAAGTTGCCAAAATTGATTTGGAATCAAAAGAACACATACTTCATCATCTAGGGGGTAAGATATTAAAGTTTTAACCTTTTTCCTTGTCACTTTCTTCAAGCATGAGATGGGAAAGGTGTTATGTACTCATGATCCTGTTGGCAAATCATGAATATATGAAACTTGTCCCATCCTTTCTAGAACCTGATAAGGCCCATGTTATCTAGGACCAAATTTTTTACTCCTTTACCTTTAAGGGACTTCTTCTTGTAAGGTTGTAGTCTCAAGAATACCTAATCTCCCACTTCAAATTCACACTCAAAGTGGTGCTATTCCTATTGACATTTCATCCTATCTTGGAAAATGTTGAGAAATTTCTCCTTAAGCTAATTCAACATATGTTGGTGTTCCTACAAGAAATATCTAACAACTAGAACTTGAGTGTAGTCAATGGTCATATCAATCAGTAAAGAAGGTTCATAACTATGAACGACCTTAAATGGTGAATTATAATGAATGCATAGTATGTTGTATTCTACTATCTCTCTGCTAAGTGCAACCATTTTGGCCAAGAAGCTTTTTGTCCGACAACATAGTTTCCCAATTACCCTTCTAGACAATTGTTCACTGTTTATGTCTAACCATCTATTTGAGGACGATATCTAGTGCTTGGAGTTAAGGTGGAATCAAGAAGTCTAACTTAACTAATTCCAAAAGTTGTTAAACAATTTTGAGTTGTGATCATTGAAAATATTCTTTGGAAGCTTGTGCAACCTATAGATATGCTACAAAAACAATGCAGCGACCTTTTGAGGCCTTTCCAATGATCCCTTGCAATAAAATGGCCATACTTGGTCAATTTATTAACCATCACATACCAAAAAAAATCCTCCCACTCAAGGAAACCTTGTATTGATGTCAATGCTAATGGATTCCTACTTTTGACTTGGAATGGGAAAATGTTGTAATAGTTTTGCGCTTCTTATAATCTTTGTTTATGCCTTTGATAGGTTTCAGATAAAGTAACCAAGTTTTTCACCTCTTGTAAGCCCCTTCCAAAAGAATTTACTCCATATATTGCAATAGGTTGTAAATAATCCAACATGACCAACAAGTAGGTGAGGAAAGGAATTCTACTAAATCCCTCTCCCTAAATTTAGAGTTTAGCATAAGATAAAAGCGGTTCTTATTAAAAAAATCAACTAAGAAACTAACCCTCTCATCTTGGGCATATTCAACCAATATCTAATCTTTCCACCATGGTTCCATTCTAGATATTTCTTTTAGCTATAGAAGGTACGATAAGGAGTCTACAACCACATTTTAGTCCCTTCTTGTAATGAATTTCAAAACAAAGCCCTTGTAATTTTCTCACCCACTTGGCTTTCTGAATTATTATGTGATAAAAATTACTTTAAACTCTGGTGGTTGGTCCAATAATGAAATTTTGCCCCAATAAATATTGTTTGAACTTTTCTAAAGCATGCATTTCCTTATCGCAGAGTGATAGCAACTTATCCTTATTAATTAACTTTGTGATTTCAAAGTTGATTGGTTGTTGATTTTGTATGAGGACATATCCTAGGGTAATATCAAATGCATCACACTCATCTATAAAAGGTTGTGAGAATTGGGATAGTGAGTACAAGGATGGATTTCATTACCTTCATCATATGATGAAAGAATTTATATCTTGTATTTGTCCATTTAAATGGTCCTCCTTTGTAAGATCAATGAGGGGTGCCATGAAGCCTCCAAATCCTTAAATATTTTTTTTTATAAGTTGCATGATCCATTAAACCCTATCAATCATGCCACAGTCTATGAAGTGGGCCAATCTACAATTGTTTGAATGTTGTATGTATCAACTTTGAATCTATCCTTACTTATGATGTGTACCAAGTGAAAAAGTTCACTTCTCCCATTCATCTTCAAATAAAGAGTTAAGTCATAGGACTGATAAAAGGATTTTGAAATGATGTAGATGCTCCATACTTTTGTTATAAACGAGAATATCATTAGACATGACTAAAATACTTGTTTTTATAAATGAGAATATCGTCAAAGATGACTAAAATAAATTTTCTCAGCTATGGCTTGAAGATATGGTTCATAATGCCTTAGAATGTGATTGGTGCATTAGTTAATCCAAAGGAGATCATGTGAAACCTAGTTTCCATTATGATTTTTAAAGACTCTTGAATTGGTCACATTCCTTCACCCTTATTTGGTAATACTCATATCTCAAATCAATATTTTTAAATGTTATTTCCACATGCAGTTCTATAAGTATTTTGAACATATGTGGAATGGGGAATCTATTTTTGAATGGTCCTCTAGTTGAATTCCCTATAGTCAAGACACATGAAAAGATCCATCCTTCATTACTAAAACTACAAGAGATGCAAAGGGACTTAAATTCTAGGTACTATATGGAATATATCCAATAATTTTTGCACCATTATTTTTTATCTCCTCCTTAAATAAATTTGGTAAGGATGAGCAATGACCGATTTGGATAGTTGTTCCAACTCAATGATATGTCACTGTCCCCTTTATAGTGGCATCCCAAGAGGTAGATCATTGAAGAAATCGTCAAATTCATCAATCAATTTTTACACTTCATCTTTGGTTGTTGGTTTTTGTGCCTTTAACTTGACATGCAAGCCTTTCATGGCATCACATTGGAGGATGAAACATAGTTGATTTGTTTGTAGAAATTAGCTTGTTTGCACTAGATTGCAACTCTCTAACTATGATCAGTTGATGTCCCATTTAAAATTTCATGCACACCTCATCCAAATTCATTCAAAATTATCCTAAGGTCTTTAACCAATGCATTCTCATGATCAAATCAACCCCTACTAAAGCCATAGTGTAAAAATTAGAGCTTGGTTCATAGTTGTCTAGTTGTACTTTTATTCCTTTAACCACATTAATGCATTCCATCATAGAATCATTAGCACCTATTACTTGGAAATTTGTTAATGAATTGACTTTCAACCCTACTTATGGTACTATCTTGGAATCTATGAATTTATGGGCATTGTCATAATTGATAAGTGTAACCACAATCCTCTCATTGATCTTATACATTACCCTTAGGGTCTAATATATATCTCATGCATGGAAACCAGGAAAACCAATGAAATATCTTTATTTATGTCATCATGTTAGTAATTTCTTATTCATCCTCTGCTATTTGATTTGGATCATTTCCCTCCTCCAAGTTATATTATTCCAGAATTTCAATCTCTTAATGAACTTGCATTTGTATCCCTTCAACCAAGTCTTTTTGTAGGTATAACAAAGCCCTTTGGTTATTAAATCAACAAGGACTATTGAATCCATTAGTGTTAACTTTAGGTTGAGTGGTAAAAAGAAATTTATATTTAGGCATACCTCTTGAATCATTTTTGGTTAGTGAACCATTATTGGCTAGTAAAAGAATCCTTGAAGTTGAAGATGTAGAAACCTTACTTCTTACCACTTCTAAACATGCCTAATATTGTTAAGTGGATTCTTCCAATGTGCTTAGCTTCAAAGAGTTGATGTATTCTTTAGAAAAATATGGCATTGTGCATGTTGCTTCATAATTTTTTGGACCAAGAGATTATCTTCTTGGGTACATACTTCAAATGTATGAAAAACGTGGTCAAAAATTATTCCAACATGGTTATTTATAGGAAGCACCATCCTCTTGCTCCTCCATCTCACGTTCAACCATCAAAAACCAATCAAATGCTTGTTCCGCTAGGCATAACGTGGAAAAATGGATTTTCTAGTAGTTTCCCATTGGTTTCATCCTAAAGCAATGGTCCAAACTTGTGAACCAATTCCTAGGCTTAATTATATAATTTAACTCATTGAACTTGGAAATAGATTTCCCCACCAATAGTGTTTAATTGAAGTGATTCCCCTCTTGTTTCCCTTGTAGAAACATATTTACATTGGGATCCTCTCCTATTTCTTGCAAAAGGGTTCTCAAAATACCTCTTCTTGGTTTGAAATGCCCAACCCTCTTCTTCATCATATTGTCACTACCTATGTCCTTGTTGTCCAATTGATATAGCCAATGTGTTTAGGTTTTTGTTCATGTTCCTAATACCACAATTCATTTGGTTAATGGCCTCCATCAGCCCATCCATTAGAGATTTGATAAATTCTCTCATAGATAATGTGAATTTTGATTTCCATATTTTCCCATCATGAGTAGATGAGAAAAAAACCAAAGTTTGGGTATCCCACTATGAGGCCAAAAAAGTGCTAATAGTAGAGTAAAATCCAACAATTGCTACTAGTAGCAACCCCTTAGTTTATAAAGTCTTCAAATCTCCTAAGAAGGTGTAGATACCAACTCAATCCAAATCCAAGGTCATGGGCGTTGCAATCTTAATGTTCTTTTTGTCATCCACGTAATCTTCTATTCCAACTGCTCAACAAAAACGATTGTTATCAGGGTTGAAATATTGGTATCACCCCTGCATGTCAACTTAAAATTTCATGGCAGACATGTTATGGGTGTTATTCACTTTACATTCATACAATTTATCCACAAATTTCTAAAAGACTAATTATAAGAGAACACAATGAAATTGTGCATTTGGTAAATGTTCTGCAATTTTGAGATAAAACCCAATATAGGCCTATATATTCCAACTACCTATGCTATGTAGGAGTATGGCACAAAAAAATTGTTGGTTTTGATATGGCTTGTTTTAATGTACATAACTTCTTTTCTTTTGGTTATTTAATTGTGCATGATTCAATGATATCTTGGATCCCAAATGGGCAATTGACCCTATTATGTACAAGGAGAGTTGTTGAAATTGAAGCTACACAATGTTGTTGGTATTTGCATACAT